>JABEYC010000042.1:0-88937 GCA_013266195.1 Fusarium zealandicum | reverse complement strand
GGTCGAAGTGGGTTCGAACCCGGCGCTGCCAATCCTTGCGGAAATCTGTATGAGGGGTCAGTCGCTGGAAGTTTTTGATATATCGTCGCAAGTCGTCGGTGGTTGCTCACGGTTCTTGAGAAGCTTCTGGTTGTGCTTGATCGCCTGTGGGAAAAGAGGTCAGCGAGAGCTGTTGACGGCGATGATGGCCATCGCATTGGGCGCATATCTCCATACCATTTTGTCTGCTTGCGATCAAACGTGCTCCGGTTGTCGATGGTCGGTCGGGTCGTGAGGCGTGGAAATTTCGGAGGGTTGAGGCTTGTCAAATTCCAAGAAGGGTTTTCGAGCCCTACACGTGCAATGAAGTGGTGGGGTTAGGCGAGAGCGACCCAGAAGTGTGGGTCACGTGTTGTGCGTGAAATTGTTAGCGGTCCACTTTCCACTTTCCACTTTGTTCTCCAAAATGCGGAAAATCATTGAGGCGATGGCCGAATGTCATTGTGTGCGTCTTGAAGATATCATGAATTTAGTATTGAACGGGTGTAATCGGAGGTATGGGTTCTGACGTGCCCAAATTAGAGTGAGAGACTTGGGGATATTCACGGATTTCTTTTCTTCTTATTCCTCTACAACAAGGACAAACGACAAGGGTAACATTATTGGCATCATGGCAATCGCTGGCAATATCCAGTCTCTACACTGAATGATCTTTGATCAGCTACATTGTCTCTTGGTAGAATTCTCCGACCTAACTCCGGCCAGCGCCATGTCTTGTCACGATAATCCAGAGTTAGAAAGTTTTTCATTTTTATGGAACACCCATTACTTTGACAAAGATATGGCCACTCAAGACTTGGCAATTCACAAAGTGCTAGAATAAACCCAAAGCATTCTCCTCGCTCGTCTGAATTGGGATGTTTTGGTGACATGAAAGGCGATCCAGGTGTAGCAGTTTGGTACGTGCTCGGAAACACCCTGTATTCAAAAGATGACGGGCTACGATACAGTGGAAGTATACCCTTAAACTTGCAGACCTAGTACCTAGGCACTTGGGTCATCGGGAGTAGTAGGCAGGAATAAATACGGTCCATTTACGAGGCATCTGCAGACGCTAGCTGAACTCCACGTTCTGGCGGTTCTCCTCTTCAACAGCAGGTCAGAAACAGCAACCACAGTATTCCGCATCTCTTTGTTCATGCACAAATTATTTTCTTTTAATAAATGCTATGCCTTGTGCACAATTGATGAGCCAGCTGCCCTGTTGCCTAAAGTTTGCCATGGCCCACTTAGCAATCCAATTTCCACAGCACCCAGGCACCCATACTGAGCCTAAACCCCAAGGCACCAACCTCTCCCTCAAAAGGGTATAAAAGGCCGCCCTCCCGCCGCCCTTTGCTTGTTTTTTCCCTTTCTTCTTCATACTTACCTTGTTCCGAACAGGCCAGATCATGAATTGGCAGGTTCAGCGTGGAAGGCCTGCATTGCACATCGCGGAGTCGCTCCATGCTTCATTGTCCTTCGGGGCCATGGGGGGCGGAATTTTTGATTTAAACCCATCTTTTCATTGTGTGTGTCGCTTGATGCGATGCCATGAAGAAGAGAAGCTTGTGACGTTTAAATTTGTGTGTGAGAGACTGCATGCCCCATATGCTGGGTGGCTTGAACATGGAAGCACTGCAATGTGGGAATGTTCGGTTGCTCACTTGAAAGCTGTCAAAACTGAGGTTTTGATGCCGTGAGTCGTCGCACAATCAAGGCGCGGCACGTATGTTGCTCCATGTCCAGTTGATATGGTACCATCACCACGCCCTGTATATCGAAGGTCGGATAACTATTGGACTGGCTCCAAGCAGTACATATAGATCTAGTCAGCTTTAGTAACTATTCACTTCATCCTTGAATGTCGACTTTCCGTCAAGGAGAATAGTCTCCGGTATCTATGAATCATGGCTTCCGAGTTGTGAACTGGTATAGAAACTATCTAGAGATTACCTCGTCCATGAGTGTCAACAGCTTCGCACTCGTAATATTGAATGCATTCACCATCTAATATCCACCCTCAATGACTTTCCCATCAACAAGTCATCATCAATTTCTCGACAGCTTCAATCCATCCACACAGTTGCCTCCTCTCATCCGAAGCTACTCCGCGCCAATCACAGACCCGCAATTCGCTTGGAGAACGCTCACCCTCGCCCCGAAAAATCTCATGACACCACTTCCATCCATCCCGAACCTGCCTGCTCCCCACGAGCCGCAGTCCGACAGAAAAAGACGGTTTTCGCCCAATCCGCTCTACCCTGCGCCATTGTCACATCGCAACGAGCACAACATGGCCTCCAGGATGGGCCCCAGGAGCGTCAAGGACGCAACCCGCTTCACGTCCACCATCCCACACGCAACCTCGAAGACGGCCGGCGGGTCCGGCGCCGCACCAAAGGCATCGCCGCGCATCCCAGGCGAGTCGCCCGAGCAGCGCGTGAGGAGGTTGCGACAAGCGCATCTCGCCGCGCAACATGCACAGATCAGCAAGACGGACAAGTTCATCGACGCCTCGCGGAGGTTCCTCGATGTGGCGCACAGATGGACCATCGGAGGCATTGTGATATTCACGGGTACGTCCTGGAAGGGGGGGATACCGTGGCACCGTCACTGACAAACAACAGCCGTCGCTGGTGTAGTCTCCATCTACTCCGTCTGGGACATGCTCCGATACAACCGCGCCCGCCGCGAGGAATGGGTCGAGGCACAGAAGAAGATCGAATTCGACGAGCTCTCGACCGCCCGCCTCGCCTACCTCAAGGGCGAGGCTACCGAGGACCAGATCCTCCTCGTCGAAGAGGCCAACCGAGAGGCTGAAGCACGGGGCGAGAAGCTACCGCCGCTGCTGCCCGCCGCCTCCCACCGCACACATTTCGAGGAGCATCTTCAGCCCGCCTTCGAGGGCAAGTCCACCGCTGCCACCAATGACGCAGCCGCAGCAAAGTCAGGGGGCAAGGGCGTCATGGGCATTTTCTCGAGTATGCTAGGCCGTGAGGAACAGGGCGACGACGTGGGCTCATCCCAGGAGCGACTGGGCTACGAGAGCCTGAGCGAGGAGGACGACGCTGCGGGCATGCGTGAGAGCGATCTGGTGCGTTCCATTGAGTCCAAGGCCCGTGTGGCCTGGGAGCAAGAGAAGGAGAACCAACGTAGGGGGGGTACCCTGGATCACCTGGGCCTCGAGACAGCTCCGGTCCCTAACAAGAAGTCGTGGTGGAAGTTTTGGTGAGCGTGAGACGAGATAATATGAAATGTGACGACAGGTCAGGCAGAGGCGGATTGTACGTGACGGGGCCAAAAAGAAGTGTATCATATCGTGTAGATTGGCAGTGCATTAGACGGCGTCGGGGGACCATCTTGTATGTACCATCAAGGGGAAACAAGCCATACTTTACCATATCTATTCAGAATACCAAGCGTTCAGACAAGCAATCAGTATCTTCTTGTTCCCCATCCGGTCCATCGTCACAGTTTTTTTAATCATAAATAACGAGTTCATGAGCTACTTGGAGCTTCATTATGCTATGTGTATCGACGTTGTCGCTGTTGTGGTATTTCCATCTATACCGAGACGGTCTAGGAGATCGTCTCTACGATTCCGGATCCCCTATTTCCACGTGGGTGATCAATGTTTATCAAACGCTATCCGGATGTAACCGCTTACTCCGAGTCCATGACGCCCAAAAAAAGACAAAGGAAAATTATTAAAGACAGAATTCCATCAACACTTAAGCCAGGTTAGTGTAAACCTTTGGGCTCCCAGATTCTCCAACGCCTTTGCACTCCGACCAAATGGGGAAGATGGCTCAACATAATCCTCTCATGAGTTTACATCGGCTCTCCTTGTCCACTGATCGTCTCTCATCCCGCATCCACGCAAGTCGCTCAATTTGACTGCGTATCAAAGCTGCGAATGCGGTATGACGAGACAAAAAACCAGGATCGTTATCAAGATTAGCAGCATGCGATTTAGAGGCTGCTTCTTCCGGCGTGCTAGCCGTCGATGGTGTCTCTGGTTCTCGCACACAACGTTTGAGGCTCCGACGCTTCTCTCTCCAGTTGAGTGGCCTCACTCCGCTGTCCTATAGCGAATCATGCTCGCGAGGATCCACGATAATCTTCTCCTTCCCCTAGGAAATGATGATGTGGTTGAAGTGGCCTGGAACCTTGAGACGACACTTGTCACAGTCCGCTCGGTACCCGATGCTAAAACTCTTCTTCATGCCAGGCTGCCACGTCCAGTTGTTGATTGTATGTCTGTTCCGGATATGATTTCTTCGAGGAGAGGGGGTTGTCGGGTCACCATCCCCATCAGCCGACTGGCCTGAATGGTGTGATTCGACGTCCATCATAGCGTTGGGGTGCTCCATCTCGTGTGGTGAAGAGTCAATGGACAGGTTGTGATGTTCCATGTCTGGTGTGGGATTGCCTTGAGCGTTGACGTCAAACTCCATTACGGTAGGGGTGATAGGTTGCTGGCACGCCATGGAGTCGTCACACTCGGAAATCGGAGACGGGAGACGTCGATTGTTTTGGACAGCCTGCCAGCCCGCGGCCATTGTGCGAGGAACACATTGATCGTCGGTGAAACCGGCCTGGTGATGGCCGAGGTTCGTAACACCGTTGAGGTCCGTCACACATGGGCCTGGCCCTGCCCAATCGCACTGCTGGCCTCTAACCTGCGCAGCGAAGCTGGGATGGATCGGGGTGGGCAAGCGTCCGCTAGCATCATCAAACTCGGAGTTGGCAGGTCCTTGAGCCTGTTGATATGCGACAGTGTTTGTATCCGTCATTTGCATCTGGCCATACTGTTCAGGTAGTGTTGACATGCCATTTGCCTGCCATTGTGTGAAATTGTTTTGTCGAGACTGGTCGTCGAAGTCGGAGTTCCCAGGTGACATGGACGATGATGGCAGCCATTGCTGCGTGACTCTGGGAGATGTGCGAAGAGGGAGGCACTGGACTCGTTTCTGAATAATTGTCAGCATTCGAGGCTTGCAAGTCATGGCCAGAGAAGCTCACGTTTCGGTGCTCGCCGAAGCTCATAGAGCCATGGGCATTAGCAAGCTCTTCCTCCTCGCGAGCCCGTTTCCGCTGCTCCGATCCATTATGGACGGCAAACATGATGCTTTGTGCTTGCAGATTTGGATCTGCTGCAAAGGAGTCTAAGTACGCCTGGGACGAAACAAGACTGGAGATCTCCGTCCAAGTGATGTCGACACTGCTGTCGGACCCTGCGTATTAATGCGGGTGGAGTAGGCGAGCAGGTGACGGGCCCTTGGGAATTCGTATCGCGGGGCGATGCGATGTAATTGCGTGATGCTCGGAGTCTGCTTCAGCTGAGAGTCGGGACGATGTTTTGTGGAATTATGTATGAGAGAAGGTGGAATAGAAAGTGAAGAGGCTGGGCTGAGCAGAGCAGACGAGAGTTGAGTTGGCGTGAGAAAGGGTCGATAGAGTTGAGTTCACGAGGAAGGTGGCGTCCCGTGGTCGGCGAAGGAAGGCACGGGTTGTGGACCGCAGGCTGTGAGGGGGGAAGGAACCTGGAACGCAGGCAGGCAGCCGGCGGGCGTTGGCGTAGACGAAGTGGAGGGAGGCTGGGGAGGGTTTTGGCTGATCTGTGGCGGAGCCAGGCAAAAACACAGCAATAAGAAGAAGGAAGAAATGACGGGAAAGTAGAGAACCAAGAGACTGAGACAAAGAAGTGGTCGTGAATGTCTTGAAGGTGCAGGAACTGGCTTCTTGGTTGTTGGTTGCTGGTCTCTTACAGACGTAGATCCGCAAGTACAATACCAGAAGTAAACAATAGCGAGGGTGAATAGGAGGGGGGGTTGAATAGATGTGCAAACGACGAATTAGGTGGGAATAACGGGAACAATAGCAGACACAGAAAGACTATTGCGACAATAAACAGAATAAAATGAATTGAACTATAGTGATGATTATCAAAAAGAAAGAAAAGGGGGCTTGTTTATCGAGTGAGTGAGAGTGTGTGTGGAAGAATGAGGATGAACGAAAGTTTGTTTGTACTCTCTGTGTCTCTATGGGGCCGCCATGGCGCGTCCAGTCTCGCTCACACCAGACGATCCGATTCCGTTTGTTTGTTCATGCCTGGATGGTCTCGAATCCTCCTCGTCCCAAGGGTCCAAGGGCAGGGCAATGCTTTTCCACTTATTACGTCGCAGGACATCGATTTCCAGGGTCCGCCATGCCCATCATCACAAGAAATGGAGCGGCCGGGCTCAATGGACAGCCCCGGGGCAGAGGGACTGCCAGTGGTCTGACGACAGGGGACTCACGGACCCCCAGATCCGACCTGAGAAGGCCAAGCATGCGCTACCTGAATCGCTCAGACATGACGTGGTTCACGATGCTGTAGGTTTTCGACTGAACTTGGTACCTCTACTACGTAGTAGTTTCAGTTGTGTTTTGCCTGGTTGGCTGCGGTATCAGCAAGCCTCTGAGACGTCTCAAACGATGCACGAGTGGTTCAGGAGTAGGTAAGATAGTGGTTTCAACGCGAGTTCCATCTTTCAATATAGGGTAAACCCCTTCTCGACAGCTTGACTGGACGACACCAAAAAAGAGAGGACAACTCTTCAAAATCTGGTCAGGTAGTGCAAGGCTTGGTGCCTCAAATCACTATTCTAGCATTCTCTTGTCCGTATTTGGACAAAGTCTAAGGTCCGTGGTGCTTCAATGACGCCCCCTTTTGTTGGCAACACCACATTCCTCAGTTCCACGACAGATACCCGAGACTTACTAAGTGTAATAAGATTTACGAGCCGCCACGATACCGCGACAACACAGCATGGTATCTGGTATCCCTCTGCATACCGACGTCACGTCAACATTCGCCCTTTTCTCAACATGTAGAATTGCCTCGAAAACAAGCTCCTTCTCCAGTTTCACGTCTTTGACGCGTACCAGTTCACGGTTGTTTCTTAGAGGCGTCAATTGGTGTGCTGCCCTCTGACAGAAATGGGTGGTGCCATGGCACTAATTTAGTATAGTTTTCCGGGGACCGGAACCTGGACCTCCAGACCCGGAGACCACCACTGTCAGTGTTATCCGCAAGACCGAGCAGGCGAGCAGGCGTCTTCAACTAATAGAAAGCGAATGCGAGTATGGAAAGTACAGTCACACGGAGACAGGAACTATAAGCCCTGCTCAACTACATCATCTGGCCATCTCATGGTTTGCTCTTCAAAGGTTCAGGTAGAGACATGCTCTGACAATAGCTGCAGTCCGGTATCGCCGTGACTATGCGGCCACTCATACACAAGCTTGCCGTGGAGGGTTGCACTTGTCCGGCAGTCGACATGTGTGACTTGTGCGGCGGTAAATACGATGATCCGTTCTTTGCATCAATGGCCCTTTTATGAGTGGCATGCTTTGCGAGTTACGCATAGAGAAAGACGGCATCGATAGAATATGGTCCTATTCAATCCAACTTTTATGAGCCGAGGCCTCAAGCTCCCTCTCACCGGAGCCAATCGAGCTCTGTCCATTGACAATTGCAAATTTCGCGAACCCTGACGTATTAGAGGCAAGAGGTAGTTGCATGTAACTCCCTGGGCCTGGACCCGCGAAAAGCGCACAACCATCCCAGAAAAGAGCCCTTGGAGTGACCCCTCGGTGGGGTCACCTCCGAAGCTACTCCGATCGCCTGCTTTTTTCTGTGAGAGTCGATAGGTTCAGGCTTTTGAGTCACGCAGGGGAAAAATTGCTTGACTTTGTCGATCTCTTCGTCTTTCTTCTATACTTTGCTCCTGCACCTCGTCCTTCATCATCGACTCTCGACTTTCAGCCTCGTGGCGTTTCCTGCTGAAGCTTCAACTCATCGCCTACTCCGTTCTTCAAGTGCAACTGAATACTAAGGTACTGCTCCCCCCCACCTTGGCTCTTCACCACAGTAAACCAACCAAACCCCTCCAAATCCACACATTTTCTATTCTTTTGGGAGAACACTATAGCTCATACTTCACAATGCCTTCAGTCGAAATGGCTCCGATTGCTGCCGATGATACCAGAGGTTAGTTGTTATTGCTGTTGTTGTTTCGAACCTGTTCCTTCTGCTCTGCCGTTTATCCGATGTGGAGGGTTCTGAGAGAACTCATGATGCTCGTGATAAACTTGCTTCATAATGGGCGCGCTCGACTGCACAAGCCTGTACAAGCAGACCTTCTTTGCACAGGCAGTGCTCTACTCTTCAAAGACCTGCGTCTATAACAATGCCCTCGAATGCGCCGGCCCTCCTGTGCTGTTCCTCTTATGCGTGTCTCCCCATGACTTCGCTGTACCATCACGTCTTGCTTGTGCAACACTCGACAAGACCAATTGGCTAACTCTGACCTCCTCAGTCCTCGGACAGGATCCTCTGATCCCTCCCGCTCTTCTCACCTCCGAGATTCCCCTCACCGAGACCGCCACCGAGACCGTCGTCAAGGGCCGAAACGATGCTGCCGACATTGTCCTCGGCGACAGCGACCGACTTCTCGTTGTTGTCGGCCCCTGCTCCATCCATGACCCTGCCGCCGCTCATGAGTACGCTGCCAAGCTAAAGGCGCTCTCCGACAAGCTCTCCGATGACCTCTGCATTGTGATGCGCGCCTATCTCGAGAAGCCCCGAACCACAGTTGGCTGGAAGGGCCTGATCAATGACCCCGATATCGACAACTCCTTCAACATCAACAAGGGTCTCCGGGTCTCGCGAAAGCTCTTTGTCGACCTCACCAGCCAGGGCATGCCGATTGCTACCGAAATGCTCGACACCATCTCCCCTCAGTTCCTTGCCGACTGTATCTCGGTCGGTGCCATTGGTGCCCGTACCACCGAGTCTCAGCTTCACCGTGAGCTAGCTTCTGGCCTGTCTTTCCCCGTTGGCTTCAAGAATGGCACGGACGGTGGTCTCGGTGTTGCTATTGATGCTATTGGTGCCGCCGAGGCTCAGCACCACTTCATGGGTGTCACCAAGCAGGGTCTGGCTGCCATCACCCGCACCAAGGGCAACGAGCACTGCTTCGTCATTCTCCGTGGTGGAACCAAGGGCCCCAACTTTGACAAGGAGAGCGTCCAGGCTGCCCGAAAGACGCTGCAGGACAAGAAGCAGAAGCTGGCCATCATGGTTGACTGCTCCCACGGTATGTATAGTCGCATTCTACTCCTTTCGAGACTGTCCCCTAACTTTACTAGGCAACTCCCAGAAGAACCACAAGAACCAGCCCAAGGTCGCCAAGGTTGTCGGCGATCAGGTCCGCGAGGGCGAAAAGTCCATCATTGGTCTCATGATCGAGTCCAACATTGGCGAGGGCAACCAAAAGGTCCCCGCCGAGGGCCCTGGTGCTCTGGAGCGCGGCGTCAGCATCACCGATGCCTGCATCAGCTGGGAGGACACCGTCACTGTGCTCGAGGATCTTGCCGACGCGGTCCGCACCCGTCGTTCGATCAACGGCGCTTAAGTGTTTACGGTTCAAGCGTAAAGGATTAGGTTCTGGAGAATGGGAATTGGTGTTATCGTTTAATCGAGTCCGTGCTAGGAAGGGTCCTAGTTTAGTTGTCATGCGGATATAGGGAGTTATTGACTTGGACTCACGTGGGAAACGTCAGGATGTGGAAAAAGTCGGCGCATCTAGGTTGCATTAAAATTGTCACGATGCTTTTGATTTCATTCGTGTAAAGCCCATTCGAAACTCATGCATGTGGTATGGCCATGTCAGTTAGAGGATAATCGTGATATCCCATACAACGCCCAAACTCCGTCTAAACCATCCGGTCCGAAAGGAAACCAGCCCAGCAGCCTCTTGAACCGTAATCAGACATCTTGCAACACCTGCTCGCTGACCTCATCATCGGAAGTTACCTGGCATCGGCGCATAATTTGCGTTCTGCCTCCCCAGCCCCGTCCCCTCGCGCCACACAATAACCTTCTTGAACGCCGCCCAGCCCAGCAAGCCGACGGTGCCGACGATGAAACCCCAGACGATGATCTTGTCCTTGTTGCTGTCGCGCTGGAAGCACAGCGTCGTCACGTCCTCCTCGGTCGCGGTCTTGCAGAAGTCGATGCCCTGTCCGAGGCAGAAGGCCTTTGTGCACTCGGAGCACGACTTTGACTTTGAGCGCGGCTGCAGCGCTGAGCGGGCCTCGTGGGAGGGGACTTCGGGGAGGACGGCGCGGCGGAGCTGGGAGCGGGATTCCTCTGGGGGGCCGAGGGGGATGATGGTGCTGTTCTTGAAACAGGTGCACTTGCAAAAGGTCGGCGCGGCTGGGAACTTGTTAGCCATTGCGAGAGATCAGTGCAGGCTGTACGTACACGCTGCGGCTAGTGAAATCAAAGCTCCTATCAGGAGAATAAATAGAGATATACGCGCCATGGTGACAAGTTCCAAGTAAATTGATAGACGTTACTTGAACTCATGAAAGTCGCAAGTCCATCACTTGAGGCTATCGACGGTCAGAGACATGTGGATCGAGACCGCAGACCCACCTCAGCCTTGCCATCTCCCATTGGCTAATGCAACCACACTGGAAAAAGTTCCCATTGGACTTGTACCTTTGTCGGTCCCATCATCTCGAGTTCTCTTCGACCTGGTCCCCGAAAAGAGATCACATCAACCCCCAACTCTCCCGCAACAATGCCTCGAATACCGAGAGTGCGGGGTCTATCCTCCCTGCAATCGGCCGTCGCGCCCTCGACATCCGCCAACCGCGTCCCCTTTGTCGCCCGCGCCGCCCTCTCGACCTCGACACCCGCCCACGCACCCCCGGGCAAGAACACGCAATGGATCCGTAGCAAGCTCTGGAAGGGCGAGGCTCCCGGAGCTGAAGATCCCTACACCCAGAGAGTGGAGCCAGAGGACCAGTCGAACCTGCCCGCCGAGGCAAAGGACTTTCAGCCCCGGAGGACTCCCCAAGCCGTTCAGAAGTCCCGTCTAGTGCTGCCCCCGAGCCGCACCGAGGCCGTGACCGAGGAGGAGATCCAGGCCATAGACCCCACATACACGCCCGCTACTACGATCGAGGGTCTGGAGGAGGTTGAGTCGCTCAAGACGTGGTGGGAGCGGCCCGGCCACTGGGGCGAGGAGAGCGAGTTCAAGGGCTTTGGTGGCGTGGACCGGGTGCAGGACAAGGCTGTGCTGGAGGTGTATCTGCGCCAGGCTGTCGTCGAGACCCTCGCCCTGCAGGAGGCGGGCTCGCTGGAGGAGCTGGTGGCCAAGAAGTGGCCCGCCGCCGGGAGGAGCGAGCTCGACGAGACGCTGGCTGTTGACCTGCAGGTTCAAGATGGAAAGGCTACGCTCAAGGGTGACCTGTCGGCTGTCACTGGACGGTTGACGACCGAGGCGGAGGCGCCCGAGCAGGTGGCCAAGATCTCCCTCGAGGAGGCTCAGGAGATTGTCAAGGCGTGGGATGCCTCGTGGAAGAGTATCACCCTCAACGACCACCTCAAGTTTGCGGTACGTCTTCCAAAGCCCCCAAACGCGATTATTTATACTGAATTTCCCTCCCTCTAGATCCGCAAGCGTCTCTACCAGCTGACCGGCCGCCTCATCCCCGACGTCAAGCTCGGCGCCGCCCGCACTGCGCAGCACCTCCTCACGCTGACGGTGAACCCGACCAAGCGCAGCAAGAAGCTCGCCGAGGTTCTCGAGGCCCGGAACGACCTCCCCTCGCTGCCCAACGTGGCGGTGCACAGCAAGAAGATCGGCCCCATCGACCGCGAGATCGCCGTCGGCAGGTGGAAGGTGATTGAGGAGGAGCTGCGGAAGCGCGACCTGCCCGTCACCGGAACGGCGGGACTGGGGAAGAGCATGGAGCGGGATTGGCTGACTGGCAAGGCTTGAGTGATGCCAATTATAGGAGATAAGGGAGGGAATGTGAGGGGTGGTGTACGACCGTGTATACTTGTAAATGTATAACAGACAAACGATCAAGAAGTCTTTCTTTCAGGCACATCATGTCCATGTACGCAAGTCGAGCCTCGATGGCCTGGCATATTTGCTAGACACAACATGCCGTTCATGGTTAACTATCCAGTCATGCTAGGGGTCAACGTTCTTGAAAACAAGGGGTTAATAACGGTGTGTACTATTGTTATTCACAACAAGAAAACAAATGAGACCAGGGGAAATGTCCCGCCGAGTCTCTAGATACCTCGTCAATGCGAGACGGAGTCCTAAGGTTTGCTTTGTTTCCATGGGTGCTGGTATGCATCCCATCTATTGCCCCCTTAGGTAGTATTGTATTCTATTTTACAGGTATTTGTTCTCGCTGAGCCACTGCTTGACATCATCAGTGTCCCTCCGTAGCCAGTTTTGCTTGGCCTTGATGGCGTCGAGACTCTGCGCGAGCTCCATCTCAAACCCCTTGGTACCCTTTTCGGCAAAGAAGCTCTCGACGTCTGAAACCTGCTCAGTCTGAGTGAGAGAGCTCGTCGAGATAGCTACAAGGTCGCCCAAGAGTGACATGCCAGGCGGTAGCCGCTTGGTGAGGACGTCCCAGTTCTCCTTGACCCAGGCCCAGAGAGCCAAGACGCCTTCCTTGTGTGCGCGGAGAGCACTGAGAGGCATGTAGAGATCCTGGGTCTTTACCTGATCACTGAGCGCGTATTTCAGGGTGCGTTGAATGAGCTCGGGGTCCTGGGCGAAACCAAGCGATCGGAGGGCCGTGTTCCGCTCGCTGCTCTGCTTGGCCGTTTCGTATTCCTTGACTACGGCGTTGTACTCAGCCTCACCTCCGTAAGCCAGCGCGACGGCAAAAACACTGCCGCGCAGGTTGGGCTGCAGAGCGTCTCTATCGCCCTTGATGAACTTGTTGAACATGTCGAGAGCGGCAGCTTTGGCCGCCTCGTCTTCCACCATGGCGGCCTTGCCGAACATGAGACCCTTGAAGCGTTGAGTCATGTGGTCATCGGCGTCTGTAATGTTCCAACCGATCTCGTTGGTCTTCGTGCTGACCAGGTCTCTCTGGAAAGCCTTGAGAGCTTTGGTGACCTCTTCATCCTCAAAGATCCAGGCGTCCCGAAGAGAACCAATGCGAAGTGTAATTTCATCCCAGACGATGAACTCGTTTTCAGAGTCAAAGCCTTGGAGAAGAGACAGCAAGCCCGACGTCTTTTGGTACCCAGCAGCGGCGAGGGCACCGGCGTCAGCAATCATACCGGCTCTGTCTTCAACACCCAAGAGACCCGCCTTTGCGTTTTGTCCAAGCTTCTGGAGCCGAGATGTTGTGTACGAGGTGCGGTAGATACCGGAATGGCCCGAGTTGACCTTGAAAAAGTCATAGTCTGGCACCTTGAAGTCGGCCTCTCTCGTGTTGAGCGCGAGGTCGTCCTGGAGGCCATCCTTGGTTCGAAGGTTGAGGAAGACAGGGTACAGAACCTCATCCTCCTCCGGCTTGACGTCTGCTGTTCTGAGGAAACGGTTCTGCTTGACATGGATTGTGCCCTTGGATTCATCTTCAGTGACTGCCACGACGGGGTAGCCGACCTTCTTAGTCCAGATGTCCGCTACACGCTCGACATCCTTGCCACTGGCATCACTGAGCGCTGCCCAGAGGTCGGTGGTTTGGGTGTTGCCGTACGCATGCTTGTTCAGGTAGCGTCGAACACCCTCGAGGAAGACATCTTCACCAAGGTGCTTGGAAATCATGCGCAGGACGCACGAACCCTTCTGGTAAGAGATGGCGTCAAAGATCTGGTTGACCTCATCGGCGCGCTTGACAGGCACTTCGATGGGATGGGAGCTGCGCAACGAGTCAAGACCCAGCGCAGATCGCAGGTCATCGATAACGTAACCGTCCCAGATCCTCCACTCAGGGTAGAAGGCGTCTGAAGAATACCATGACATCCATGTTGCGAAACCCTCCTTTAGCCACAGGCCATCCCAGAAGTCCATGGTAACCAGGTTACCGAACCACTGATGGGCCAATTCGTGCTGTACAACCTCGGCCACACGCTTCTTGGTTGTAGCACTGCTGGTCTTTTCATCCAGGAGAAGGTCGACCACCCTGTAGGTGATGAGACCCCAGTTTTCCATTGCTCCAGCGGCAAAGTCGGGCACTGCCACCATGTCCATCTTGGGTAGGGGGTACTGGCTGCCAAACTGCTTTTCGTAGAACTCGAGCGTCCGCGCACCAAGCTCGGCAGAAAAGACAGCATGATCGATATTCTGGTCGGGGGTGCACCAGACTCGGATTGGAACACGGAAGTTGTTGGTCTCGTAGTACTTGAGGTCACCAATGACAAATGCGAGGAGGTAGGTTGACATGATAGGGGTCTTGTTGTAAGTGATGGCTTTGCGCTTCTTGCCCGTAACCTTGGAGTCGACCTCCTTCTCGGAAGCAACATCCATGTTGCCCAAGCAGACCAAGTCCTGGTCAGCGATCAGGGTCACCGTGAATGTCGCCTTGAGGGCAGGCTCGTCGAGACAAGGGAACGCACGACGGGCATCAGTGGCCTCCATCTGAGTCGTGGCGATGTACTTGGTGTTGCCCTGCTCGTCCTTGTATGAAGAGCGGTAGAATCCTGCCATATCGTCGTTAAGAATACCGGTAAAGCGTTGAGTCAGCCTCGCCTTTTGCCCCGCGGGGATCGGTTTGTCGAAGGTAACGGTGGTGGTCTGGGTGTCCTTGTTGTAATCGAGGGTTGGCGAGGAGGTGACGGTGGCACTGTTGGCTTCAACAGTAGTCTCGTGGATCTCGAGATCTACCGTGTTGAGGGCGATGGAGGTTGAGTCCTGGACGACATCAAAATCGATGACGACGGTGCCCTCATACTTGAAGGTCTCAAAGTTGGGCTCGAGGGTCAGATCGTAGTGTAGCGGCTTCACGTTCTTGGGGAGGACCTCGCGACCACGGCTAACATCGTGGCTAGCGCTGACCACGTCGGAACCATTGCGATACATGGCTCGGCGGTAAGAGCAGTATCGCTTCTGCTGACGAGGGCGGGAGGAAGACGAGGTGAGACGAAGGGAGTCGCGAAGAGATCGAGGCAAGCGGGAGACGGGGGCAGACGCTGATGCGAAGCTAGAGGAGAGAAAGCGGCGCGATTGTAGGTGACTATGAAGTGGTGATGAAGAAGTAGAGAGTGAGTGAGGTGAAGCTTGTCGGTAAGCTCTAGAGCTGATGCGGGGGAGGGGTCGTTCTGAGTGGAAGGTACGGAGCATCGGCGGATCGGCGTTGGGGCATCCGACGGAGGGGACGGAGGTGTTTGCCAGTGCCAGGCCGGGCCGTGTCGGCAGACGCAGAGTCCGCCGAAGGCTGGAATACAGAGAGTGCGGCTTCATGATTCAGTCTTGAACAAGGTAAAGACCGAGGATCATGGGTATTCACTCCGCGACGCGTGCTGCGCTCTTCTTTGAAAGAGCCAACCTTGATCCACTCTAGACTCGATGGTTTTGTCTCGCGATTTCGGCAGAGAGCTTGGGCCATGTCGTCAACTTGCAATCGCCAACATGGTACAAGTCTGAAGCCACCTTGACAATCTACAAGAGCTGGTCGGGCTTTCGTTTATGTAAGCTGAATGATAGTTGTTGGAAGAAATATTCACTGATAATATCTTGGCAGTTGTACAGACAGGAATCGTCTTCTCAAGCACCATTTCCACTGCCTATGAATCATCACAAGGGCGGCTGGCTGAATCTTTATTGTTGCATTGATACTCTGTACTGACTTTATTCCTCGAGGCCCTGTGTAGCATGTGTCGATCAGGCAAATCTAGTAGTCCTTCGCCTCGTCCTCGTACTCCTCCTTTCACCCACCGTCTCCGCCTCCCGCGCGTTCTCGCATTCTCCTTCCAACTTGTCATGAAACCCTTTCAGAAGTTTGCGGATAGCTGTAACTTCACCGCAGTGGCCCATGCATTCTTTAACATGTTGAATCTCCACGTTCCGGCGTGTTGCGTGCTCTATGAAAAACTTGAGCACTGCCCGCGGTGAATCACAGAGATAGAAGAGAATTGACTGTTTGCCATCAACCGGATCAAGTCGAGCACCCCGCTCCAATATGAGGCAGAGACAATCTTTATACTCCTCAAAGGTTTTGAGATTGACCTTTTTACCAAGATGCTTAAGAAGCCACCAGAGTACCGACTTGGAATTGGGAGTTTCCCCGATTGAAGTGCCAACCGAATGGTCCATGCTGGCTCCCGCGTCGAGCAACAACTTGACGCACTCGACATCTCTGGTATTCTTCAATGCCCAGAGTAGAGGGCTGGACTGAAATGGCTCAGCGTTCATGGTAACTATGCTGCAATCAATATTGCGGCCGGAGAACATACGTTCGATACATCTGCTGAAATCAGCGCCGTGAGTGATGAGTAGGGCAGTCAGTGTTCGGCGATCCTCCATCATTTCTCTGGCCTTGGCTGGTGGTGCTCTATCGATGCGTTTCGAGTAAGTATCTTGGAAGCAACTATGAAAGACACCCTGAAGCCACCAACCGCTGGTAGCTGCGGAGCCATGGGTGCCGCGCTCGAGCAGCACAATTGCAGCCTTGTACTGCATACAATTGATCATTTTGGACAGAGCGGTCTCGGAGGGCGCGAGCGCACCATGTGGCACCTTGCGGTCGAGGAGCTTCTGGACGATCTGAGCGGCCACACCAGAATCCCGACATTGGCCGATTAAGACACGGGCAATGTACCACCTGGTGCTCTTCTCATGAGGATCAAATCTGTCTTGGGAAAGCAATATATCGACCGCAGCAAGTGATTCCTCCTGAATGGCGCAGTGAAGACCCGGTCTTCCCGGTGCTGAGGAACGGGCTCCTCGCTCGACGAGAAGAGAGAGTATGGATTCGCTGCTGTGCCGTATTGCGAAGTGAAGAGGATACTAAAAGTCCTCACGTCTGATGAGACGAAGCGGGTCCGGAGGAGGATTGCATCCGCAGAGGATACGAGCTGGAACGTCTATGCGTGCGCCGTGGTCGAGGAGCCACACGACAATGTCCTGGAAGCCCTTCCGTACCGCGATGTGCAAGAGAGATCCAGATCCATCAAACCCTATGTTGAAATAGTCCTCATCTTCGGTCTCGGTCTCGGTTGCGTTGATATCGGCTCCATGGGCGAATGCGAGCTTCAGCGTGCCCAGCGAGTTGTGCTCTGCAGCCCACCTGACACATGCCTCCTCAGGGTTCTCGTAGCGGATGTTGTATCGATAAAGCAGGGTGTTGAAAACGGCATGAAGTCGGTGATTGGCCTTGGCGAGAGCAGCAAACTGCGGACGGTCAGATAGGTCTCCGATGATCAGCAAGAGTTCTGTTGGCAGTAAAGGGAGGGACATGTTGACTGTAAAATGGGTAAAATATCTTGGCTTCGGAAGCGGCGGATGGTCTTCATATTGGGCATGAAGGACTCATTCACGACACGTCACCCTACGAATCCCTTCATCAACCTGGCAAAGTTTAAGCTGGGAAGGTTTAAGCTGGGAACATGAAAGCAGGGGAGGTGAAAGCAGGGGTACAGTGTCATCCGATAAGCGGACGTCTACTACCTATTCATCTTGATGCTTGGTTCCTGCTCTTCTCAGCTTTCTTGCTTCCATCTTTCCTTTCCTTTCCTCCCTAACTCTAAAACAGTACCTGCTTTGCCTCATCATGGGCCAGGACGTTTACTGCGCGATATGCGGCGCGTTGGCAAGGCATTATGATCCTGCCTTTTATGAGGGTGATGGCCCTTACAACACCGACCTCATGTCTCGCGAGGACTGCGAATGGCTAGGAAATGTTCGCGTTCTTGGATACAGACCTGACCTCAAATCTCACGAGAGGTAAGTTACTTGATTTATAATCTTCTGTATTTTGGAGGAGTGAACTAATTGCGTACTACTACTAGGGCGTTTCTGACCTCTCGAGCTACTGGTCGGGAATATGGCCTCTACGTTACGACCGAGGACGTGACCTTTCCGAACGGAGAGTCCACCATAGAGACGTAAGCACGCTCTGAGTAGATGCTTGAGCAAGATTAGCTGACACTGGAATATAACTAGCTACAATAATCAGAATGGGACAGTCATTGCTTTCCCAATCCATTCGGCCTGCTACAAGCAGCTCTGCATAGCCTTGGCGCCTGCGAAAGTCGATCTGGACGTTCTGTACGAAACCTTCAAAAGTATTTGCAACGGGGAGCATGCATCGTGCTTAGAACTGGATTACGGAGACGCCAAAGATTGCATGTCCTATTTGTGGGTTACTCAACAAGGCACCGAGGACATGGTAACCTCTCCTTCGTCGGACCAAGCACTCATTGAGTACTACCGTTCTTTGACCAAAGAATTTCCACAAAATCAAGAAAAAGGCCCTCTTATCGACCCTCAGATCGGACCTGGCACTGATGCGGGACATGATCCTTTTCACCAGCTAAGTGCAGAACTCATTTTGCAGATTATGGAACTCCTGGACACGCCCAGTGTTCGTCAATGGAGGGCATCATCGAGGCCGGTCGCTCAGCTCACTATCGGGCATGGCTTCTGGAGATCCAGGATTTGCCACAGCATGCCTTGGGTTTACGACTTTCCCCAAGACGATGATGACATGCCTAGGCAGGTCGTCGATTGGTTGTCAGTCTTTAAGAAACTTGATGCAGTCAGCGATCGATCAAACAAAATTGCTCGTCAGTTGGAACAAATTAGACGCGAGGAAGCCGAGTCGAATGCTCCCCTGGGATCAGGAAGACAGCAACAAATGAATGACAAAATTTGCATGCGCGACTGGAGCGACATGAACCTCAAGCTTACAAACAGGAGAAGGATATGGAGTGTCATTCATCAAGTCCTGGACCTGTACTCTCCGCGCAAAGCGACCAAAGACCTAGCAAAGCAAGGCCAACCACCTACGCTCATCGACGCTGAGCTGACCGAAATACCCAAACTGATCTTGCCCGAGCCTATGGATACATCTTCCAGAAAAGTTGCTCTACTGCAGGATTTCGGTGATTTGGCCACTGCCACTCCTACCATGATTATATGCTGGAAAGAGGGAGGAGAGCTTGCAGATATCCAAGTCCAGCAGCCCGATTCAACAAAGGACTCGAACACAGAAGAAGATTTCCCTCAGACGGAGATCCAAGTCCAGGACAAGGCTAAAGTGCCCAAAGAGGGCTGGCTGATAGGGTTCGTGATTGTATCCCGACGGGACGAGCGGAAAACCCACAAAGATACTGTATACCGCAGGATCGTCGGACTCGGGTGTCTTTTCAGCAACGGAATGACCAAAAGCTTCGGACAGACTGATGGGGACTACCGTGTCATGCTTGTTTCGCCAGAGCACTTTGCCGTCGGATTCTCGGTAACCACGTCCAAGGACAGTGTTCTCACTAGCCTGGCCCTCCTGCAACAGCCTATGTCCAAAGCACCCTCTTGCTCAAATGGCCGTCTCTTTAAACAGCCAGATGGGTATACAAGCCCCAATGAGCCCGTTCAGAGACTTGGAAACCAGTTCAACGGAACCTTCAACCGGCAAGCGATACCATACTTGTGGAAAGGGGAGATACCGCCAGCTGCATTTCAACTACACAAACTGGTAGACGCGCACCTTGCAAATGAGATCACCGACAAAAATCTGTCGCCAATGGAGGCACTGGTGTTTGGTTATAGTGACAATGAGCTATCGGAAATTGTTGCCTTGTCCGTTGACACTTTACTCCGAGGATTCCAGCTTCATTACTCAACTGGGAAAGTTAGGTCTATTGGGCCCAACTGCGACGCAATGGTACGACTCAACATTGACGGTAAAGGCGGGGAGCGCATTGTCGAGTTGTACGTGTCTGTCAACTATGTTCCGACATGTATGCGTTTCGTGACCAATCGTGGACGCCAGTTGATCATAGGGCAGCGCAAGGGAGATGAGATCAGATTCCCCCCAAAAGCTCCTGGACAGAACGTCAAAGACGGCGGAGAGATCGACGAGGTACTGCAAAAGAAAGAAGAAGAGGCAACGAGCTCTACGACCAATGACGCAGCATCGGAGACAGACGATCTTGTTCTGAGGGGAATATTCGGTTCCTGGTTTCAGCCAGACTCTGCTCTGCCTCGCGTCGATTTTGTCGGTACCTTCTCATCGCCCCGAAGCGCAACACAAGAAAGGTCAACGGAGTTACCTGTCAAGACTGACTCGAACGGGTTCTTCTGGGCGCCTGAGCCTCCCCCAGCATCAATGGTAGAGAATGGTCCGGTCTATGGAGAGAAGGATGCCTCGGACAGGTTTCGCAATGAGACCTATCACATCCCGGGTGAGAACAGCTATGTGCATTGGCTAGATTGCACCCGGCGTCTCGAAAGTGTCACCATCACGATGTGCCACGCAATGGCACCGCGATACAGACCAATCTGTGGCATGGCCTTCAAGTATGCCCAAGGGACCGAGGCTTCTGTCGGCCCGTCCTGCCTCTGCACGGCAGAAAGCAGCAACTGGACCAAGGGACGCTCGTGGTGCTGGTGCCATTATGTAGCCAAGGATGAGGCGGACCTGGTATCGAAGCCACACTATATCCAGGACACATTCCATGTCGAGGGAGCGTATCTGAAAGGCTTGAGGCTTTGGATGGACAGTGACAAGACTCTGACGGGCATTCAATTTGTTACTACCAAAGGGGTCGAGAGCCAGCAATGGGGCCAATGCATGGGAACATGTAGTGTTGAGATTGAGTTCTCTCCGGGCAAGGAAGATGGGGCTGTGGGAATCAAGATTTTCCTGGACAATCTTCAGCGTCAACTTTCGCAAGATGGCATCATGGTTGCCGCGATCCAGGCACTGGCAGAGGAGGCGGCCAAGTAGGCCGAAATGATTTATTGTTTCAACTAGCTCTGGACGTTTGAGTGGTGGCTCAAGTCAATCGACGAGTCGACGTAGTATATATTTGACCATGAGCGGGACAACACAATGCCGTTTTCGACTCGCATTTCATGTTTCTCCGTATAAAGTAACCCTCCCATGCTTCAGAGACCATCCGATTGATCCCTTTAGAGATCCAAGAGAACGAGACCGATAGAGACGGCCGCGGGAACACTCTGGATAAAGAGAATGCGGGAATTGGCCGTCAGGCTGCCGTAGACGCCGGCCACGGCCACGCAGCCGAGATTGAAGAGCTGAAGCTGAGTGCCAAACTCGGGGTTGGGATGGGCGAGGCCCCAGAACAGACCAGCAGCGAGGAAGCCGTTGTAGAGGCCCTGGTTGGCGGCGAGGGCCTTTGTCTTTTCGGCAAAGTCGGCGCTCAGCCGGAAGGCTTTGCGGCCGCGGGGTCCGGTCCAGAGAAACATCTCGAGGACGAGGATGTAGACGTGCAGAAGGCCGACGGAGCCGGTGGCGGCGGATCCGAAAATGCCCATTTTGAGACGAGGGGGAGGCCGAGTGAGTTATGAGTGAATCCTGCCGACGGAATTGAGATGTTGTCTCGGTGGTTGTGTGAGGTATGAAACTTCAAGTTTGAGACTCACGATGCGAACAGCTGGTGGGGGATGTGCGGATGAATAATGATGCGAAACAAGACAATACGAGCTATTATTACAGTATAACTAAGCCATTTCTGAGACGTTTTGGACGGCAGAGTTTCCTTGCTTAAACCCAATGTCCGAGCGTGAATAATACGACCAACAAGCGGCGGTCGCGTCGCCGGATTTGGTCAATGTTTCCGTTGCGACAAAAGTAAGAGCCAAGAACCAAGTACGCTCCGTATTTCATAGTGTCTTGGATTTAATAAAAGACCAGGAATTATGTGCTATGCCACCACTAGCATGGCCGAATATGATTATGCGTGTTGATTAAATTACATTGCTCGAGATCTTCACAAACACCAAGACCTTCTGCTCAGTAGGCAAATCGGAAATCCAATCGCTTGTTTCCGTCCAACTCTCGGGCCTCCTTGTCAGTTTGGTACTCGACCTGTTGTTCCCGAGTCATCTGATCCCATACAGCCTGCTTCTTCTTATTGAGATGGATCATGTATTGGCGCTGAACGAGAAAGACAACGACCGAAAGACAAAGCATCGAGATGCACACTTTATTTCCGGTCTTGTAGTAGGGGGCATCCCAGCTCCGGTAGATCTGGCTTCCGATGACGCTTCCACTGTCTTCTTGTTAGTCTCGCTTCATAGAAAAAGGGAAGAATGCTTACATCTGGACAATGACATTGTACGTGGCTGCGGCGATTGCTCTCTTCTTGACGTCAAACGTGTTCTCAGAGAGCCAGGAGCTGACGAGTGGATGGAAGTAAGGATATCCCGAGATCATCGTGATGATTGAAAAGCGTCCCCATTCGCGGCCTCCATCGGGGATCGTAAGCAGCGCCGTGAAAAGCGGAAGAGCCCAGATCTCCCCAAAGAGACAGTGGAAGGACCGCTCGTTAAAGTACTCGGAGCTGTACGCCAACCCCAACATGGTGATGATCTGGAGGGCAGCCGAGGGCGCGGTAAGTAGGTTGCTGGCCAAGGTGCTGAAGTTGCCGACCCGCTTGAGCGTCAGGGTCAGATACGCAGTGACTGGAGTCGCGGGGATGTAGGCAACGAGGCCGACAAAGTACAATCCCCAGAGAGAGCGGTCGGACCATGCAGCCTTGACGTCGGCGAGCGTTGCAGGCTCCTTGAGCGCGGTGAGGCCCTTGGCGGGATCATCGCGGAGGATTCGGTTGATCATGATGACCTCTTCTCGCTCGGTGTACCAAGAGTTGCGCCAGATTAGAGACTTTGTGCCCGTAGGAGAAGTAGGTAAATAAGCCATCGAGGCGAAACCGATGACTACGGTGAGGAGACCCTCGAGGAGGAGGAGCCAGAACCAGCCGGGGTGGCCGCCAACACCGCGCATTTCCAAGAAACCGGCAGCGAGAAGTGCAGAAATCACTCCTGTTGAAGTATATCAGTAATGATGTCAAGATGTTTTATATGCGAATGAAGGGTGTGCTTCTTACTGGCAATGTTTAGCGTCGACCAGAACGCTGCGAGGCGGATGGAGAGTTCCTTTGACGTGTAGAAGTAGGTCGCCATGAGAATGACCCCGGGAATGAAACCACCCTCAAATAGACCAATGAAGGCTCGTGATATGTAGAAGCCAGTTCTGCCAGTCATGAAAGCCTGGAATGTCGCTGCGTGGATTGCTTGTCAGTAAAGAGACTTGGGGTGCAAGTGAGATTCTGCATGGCACTTACAGACGAGTCCCCAACATACCATGAGCTACAGCAAAGAGTTAGCTAAACGGTGATCATGGATCGTGAAAATAAGGATATGGATGCAAACAGTGGGTAGGACGCGTTTGAATCCATATCTCTTGGTGAGAAACTGGACGGGAAATTCTGCAGTGAGGAAACAAAGAAGCTGGATAGTCGTTCCCTACACGAGATCAGTAAGCCAGCTCAACCAGATCCTCCCGGTGTCTTTCTTCTCTTCACATACATTGTTATAATCGTCAGTAGTCAAGCCTAGGTCGACCAAGAGGTCATCCGCCAAAGCATTGCTCAAGTTGCCACGGTCAAGCTGAAGACCAAAGAACTGCGGGCGTGTAAGTGATGCCGGGCTTCTCGGAACTGGCCGCACATACCATCAGGCACAGCCAAGAGAGGAGGCGCAAATCAGTCTTCCGGACAACCTTCTTCTCCTCCTCGGCCGTCCACGTAGCTAACGGGTCCCATCGGTGACCACCTTCATAAGTATCGTGCGGCGGCAGCGCGGAGTGAAGCTCCTGTCGCCCAACGCCGACGTGCGTTTTGGCGATGTCCACCGACGAGAGCCTCGCTACTGCAGGGCTTGCTTCGATATCTGCGGTGCCCATGTTGGCGTTGAACAGTGCCTCTTGATTGATCAGATGGTAGTCGCTTGGGAACTGGAGTGGTTGTCGAGGAGAGTCTGCGGGGTCATGTCAAGCTATATACGCCGGGCAGTCGACCGGAAGAAGCTCCGCGGCGAAGTATGGGAATCCTGGTGGACGGGTGTAGCACAACTGTGCACTCCATGATGATGAGAATGAAACCCATTCTAGTAACCGTCATGGCTCGTCCGGGGTCCCAGGACATCTCTTCAAACTGCCATGTACGTACTATGCTGAGAACGGGGCCAGCTTAGCCGGTAACTACAGAAACGTTGGCTGCCAATTACCCCAGGAAGCGGCATGACAGCCAGCCGGACAGGCCATCCTGGTTCTGCTTCAACTGATCAGCCCTGTTTAGTGTCATCTCACCTGCTACTTTGGGTGTGTGGGGATGGCGTCTTCTCTCCGAGATTTTCTCCGCTTGTCCAAGCTCCTCACTTGCCATATTTAGTCCTGATGTCGTCTTTGCCGAGAGACATGATTCGACGGGCTGTTTACATTTAACGGTGCGTGATGCCCTCTGGGAATAGTCTGATCTTGTTGTACCAACCCTTGTAATTGCTACCGACTCACCGAGTATACGTCTCGATTACGGAAGATTGCTCCGACTTCAATAGACTCTCATCAACCAGGTTCAATTACACGGCCTTTTCACTTCTCCGCTCCTTGTCGAGGGATCCAATTCAATCGATTTTACAAAGTCATTGCATCATGCCTTCAAAAGCGGCTTCACCAGAACCGGCCACCCTGTATGGCAACATCCTCGGTGGCCATCCGGAGAGCAGGCCGCGGATCTCGGAACCGTTGACTTACACGGGCAGCCTCGATGATATTCAGCAGTTCGATGTCACTCCTGCAATCGGCCGTGAATACACCGGACTGCAGATTCGTGATCTACTACGTTGGGACGAGAGGCTAATCCGCGACCTTGCCGTCACAATCTCTCAACGAGGAGTTGTCTTCTTAAAGAACCAGGATGTCACTCCTTTCGAGATGAAAGACTTTATGCTTCGACTCACAGAGATTGCTGGCTGTCCCGAAAGTTCTGGGCTGCACGTTCACCCTTTGACAGAGGAAGGTAGCGAACTTGGGGATCAGATCAGCGTCATCTCGAGCGAGAAGCAGAAGAAGGGAGGCGGCTTGACGCATCAGCTCAGTGATGTTAGTCGATTCGCCAGCGCGGGCTGGCACAGTGATATGTTTGTCCCCCGCGCCTGGGAAGCACGAAGACTGCTGACTGTGTCTTAGCACTTTTGAGAAAGTCCCTTCGGACTATGCGATGCTCAAGATTCACACACTACCTGCAACTGGAGGTGACACAGTGAGTAACTCCTCTGCCATTTTTGTTCAAGATGCTGAGAAAGACCCTTCTTAGTTATGGGCATCTGGTTACGAGGTCTATGATCGACTATCGCCGCCTATGAAGACGTTCCTCGAGGGACTTACCGCGACACACGACGCATCATTCTTCCACGACGAGGCAGCGCGTCTAGGAAACCCACTTCGCAAGGGCATTCGAGGCTCTCCTCTGAACCAAGGAGAAGGTCTTTCAGCCGTGCACCCACTCATCAGAACAAACCCGGTCACCGGATGGAAGTCTGTGTACGTCAACAAGGGCTTTACAAAGCGCATTAATGGGCTCTCCAAGGATGAGAGCGACACGCTCCTCGGCTACCTCTTCAACCTACTTACGCAGAACCATGATGCACAGGTGAGGTTTCGCTGGAGCAAGAACGACTGCGCAATCTGGGACAACAGGTCGACCATGCACTGCGCAACGTATGACTACGACGCGGCTCGGGCTGGAGACCGGGTTTGCAGCTTGGGTGAAGCGCCGTACCTTGATGTTGACAGCAAGGGTCGCAAGGAGGCATTGGCCATTTAGATATGACGAATGATGGAGAAGAATACGAGTTACCTGGTTTAGAATTGGTATTGGATAGGAAATAAGTCAATACGCTTGGTGAGAGATGGATGCAATCTTTTGACATGGAGGGCTTGCTCGGCGTGTAAGTCGGCTGCAGGTACGAGCCTGGCATTCCTTTAGTGAGTGGATCTCAAGTCTTTAAATTGATATATACTGATCAGGACAACTTTTGAACATTTTGATAAGAATTTATATCAATAACACTGTAAGTGATCATTCGGCATAGCTTCGTGAGCCGGGCATGGCGCTCAGATGGACATGACCCGGACGGGATTGATGAGCACCCCGAGCACCTCCGGCCAGCCGCTAAATCCGGCACCTAAAGCAATGACAGGGGCTGCTGACCCGCTCAAACTTCAATGGAGTTGCAGCGTCCTTTAAAATGGACCCTTCATCTGGGGTAGAATGGGGCGGTTGAAGGCGAGGTCGTCACCTGAAAGCACGTCATGCTAGAGGAGGCCAACAGCCTGACAAGACATCAGGCCTCGAAAAATCTTCTCATTTGCTGCTTGATTTCTCTAGTACCGGCGAGCGAGTCCCCAAGAGCTAATCCTCAGCGGTCCTCAATGTGGTTTGACGAGTCTCCGGGAACCATGTCTCCACAGCCGAATGCCCCTCCGAGTCTGGCTCCGAAACCAACTCCGAACACTTCGGCATCACGCCCCAAGCTGGCGAGGCGAGCATGTGACTCGTGCAAGGTACGCAAGATTCGGTGCTCAGAGATACCCCCTTGCACGGGCTGTGAAGCTTCGGGGGTAGAATGCACCTTCAACCGCCTGCAAGCTACGCGAGGCCCTCGTGGGCTTCGGCCAAGAACCCTCGACAAGATTGAGCGCAAGCGTCGAGGCCATCTTCCGAGTACTGCGGGTAAAGCAACACTCCATAATAGTAAAAAGAGCAAGAAGTCAACACAAGTAGATGAGCTGGTCTGCTTAGCTGACATTCTCGACGTCTACT
This sequence comes from Fusarium zealandicum, assembly GCA_013266195.1. Lineage (NCBI taxonomy): Eukaryota > Fungi > Ascomycota > Sordariomycetes > Hypocreales > Nectriaceae > Fusarium > Fusarium zealandicum. Next base: position 62,245 of record JABEYC010000042.1, on the reverse strand, counting down.
CGGAGAGACTCTTCCCCATATGGCCTATCGTCGATGCTGCCGATCTGAGGAGGAAGATACAGGAAGCCCCCGGCAAGGAAAATGCAGCTCGATCTCTTGCAAATGCCGTGGCCCTGGCTGCTATCGCTCAGCTGAAACTGGAATCTGCATGGCAACCCAGCGTCGAGGCAGCAGAAACGAGTGGGCTGGATGAGACTCTTGGCCTCCTCGATGGCCTTCGTATCTCATTCTTCCTACATATCTACCATGAAAATGCTTCTCCTGGAGGCACAAAGTCTCTTGTGTACCTACGTGAAGCCATCACGCAAGCCCAGATCCTCCGCCTTGACCGTGAGTCGACATACGCTTCGCTGTCCGAGGCAGATCAACACGTGTCGCGGCGGATCTTGTGGTTGCTGTTTGTCACAGAGAGGTAGGTTGAGCAACTACTATTGGTAGTTTATCTATTGACCATCGCATCATAGAGGTGTTGCGCTTCTTCACAAGCTACCCATAGTCTTGCAGCCAAACATCTTGTTTCCCTGGTTTGGCGGAGCCGACGACCAAGCCGAAGTGCTCCCAGCGTTCCTCAAGTTGGTTCATCTGTTCTGGGTATTCGACCAGTCTGGCATCTTTGAGATCTTGCGAACCGCGGATACTGATTCAGACATTCCCAATATGGCCTCGGTAGCCCAGAGCTGCCTCGAGCTCCTGCAGCAGAAACTCCACGACTCGATTGGCGATGATGATTGGGGCCCCATCAACGATGTTCAGCGGGCGGACATGTTTGTAACGCGACAATGGATGCGGGCCGTTCTTTGGAGGGCAGCTTTGCGCTTTGGGATTGTTATCCCGGCCATGAACCCGATTAACATTGCAAAAGACTTTCTCGGCTTGGTTTCCGAGTTACCAAGGTCTGCTCTTGAGTCTCATGGACCAACATTGGTAATCTGGTCGCGATGGCACTTTATGAGCCCGACTAACACGACGTATAGGAGTTCAAAACTTTTGAGATAGCCACGGCTGTGATTGATGCGATGGCAAGCAATCACTCGACGGTCTCAGTCGATCAACCGGGGCCAATCCTGCGCCGTTTACGAGACATACTGTCTTCCTGTCGAGGAGGCAACCGGACTCTACTATCACTGCTCACCATGAAGATGGACGCCATCTCGGGCTCGGGTCTTCTTCTAGAGCCGTCGAATGATGACCCAGTTGTCTTTCATACAAACACACAGTCTGCCTTCCAAGCAGCTGACCTCTTGGCAACGCAGACAAACCTTGCTATGCCTACGTACCAGTTCATGGAAGAGCAGGCAGCCCAGATATGCTGGCCACCGCTAGACCTGGGATATCTCGTTCGGTCGCCGTCTCCGCTCACTCGCATGTTGCTGGAGTCGATGCCTAGAGATGTCGCAGACAAGGACCAGGCTCTGCCAAGCCAGAGCGGAGGCTAGGCTCGTTTACTCGGTAATATTTATCCTGGCCCCATCATCTCACGCATGTTGGTTGCATCATACGGATACAATCTTGCGCCATGGAACCCTGGTTCGCTTCTCAGCGGTGTGGTCGATCACATCCCCCTCACTTGGTGTCATTCTCCGAGAATTTCTCCGTCGGCCCCGACTAGGCGAGTGGGCTCTCATACCAAGTGATTCTGTATCTCGATAGAACTTTGGAAAAAGACTAAGCATCCTGCTCAAGTCACTCTTGCTGTCGTCAACATCCTGCAAAATGGCGTGGTCCGAACCCCGGAACACGGGTATGATATACCGCCGTCTTGGCCGGTCTGGACTTCATGTGTCAATTCTCGGCCTAGGGTCTTGGATGACCTATGGAGAATATGCCCAAGACCAGGCATTTGATTGCATGAAGAAGGCGTACGATCTGGGAATCAACTTCTTTGATACGGCCGAGAACTACACTGCCGGAGAGTCTGAGATTGTTATGGGCAAGGCCATCAAGCACTTTGGATGGAAGAGAAGTGACTTGGTCATTAGCACGAGTAAGCGGCTTCAAAACATTGACACTAGGAATTAAACTGACATTAATCGAGAGATTAATTGGGGTGCGGTTAATGGGGAGGTCCTCGTCAACAACCACGGCTTGTCAAGGAAGCACATCGTTGAGGGTCTGGAAGCGTCACTAGCAAGACTTCAACTGAGATATGTCGACGTTGTATATGCGCATCGCCCCGACAGGCTAACACCTATGGAGGAGACTGTGAGAGCCTTCAACTATGTTATCGACAATGGACTGGCATTTTACTGGGGAACTTCAGAATGGAGCGCCGATGAGATTGCCGAAGCCGTAAGTTTATCTTTGTTTGCATCAAGATTCAAGGCTTACGAGAGACTATAGGTTGGTATCGCCCGCGACTTGCGCATGATCCCCCCGATCGTCGAGCAGCCTCAGTACAACATGCTCGTCCGGGACAAGGTCGAGGGCCAGTTCCAGCGCTTGTATGAACGTAACGGCCTGGGCCTCACCACCTTCAGCCCGATCAAGATGGGCCTGCTGTCCGGCAAGTACAACGACCTGGTTGACGGCCAGCCGCCCAAGGACTCGCGCTTCGGGGCGAGCAAGGACGGCTTCGCCGACTTTATGCGGGATCGCATGGGGAGTGATGACTGGAAGGAGGAGATTGAGCAGGTGCGGCAGCTAAAGCCCATTGCTGATAAGTTGGGTGTAAGCCAGAGCCAGCTCGCTATTGCGTGGTGTCTCAAGAACCCAAACGTGAGCAGCGTCATCACAGGAGCCAGTCGACCAGAGCAGTTGGAGGAGAATGTAGGGGCACTCAAGGTTCTGGACAAGTTGACGCCTGAGATTCTTGGCGAGATTGATGCTATCACCAAGAACAAGGTCACCCTAGATCCTGCTAGACAGAGTTAGATCATCAGTGGCCGAAAAGATTGAATAAAGGGCTATTTATGAAGTAAGGAACCCCCAAGCTTGCAGCAAAGAAAAGAGGGTTAATCGCTGGGTTCACCACTAGTAACGATGGAAGATATCAGAACAGGTATGGTCTGACACCTGCTTAATAGTTCGCTATCCTCCTTCAATTTCTACGGGATCTGTTTGAGTAAAAATAGAGAAAAAATAACTATCCTAGACTTTTTACTTGGATACTTGATTCGGAAATTAACCATACATAGAGGGGGGGCTCACCATAAATACTTGATTCTTAAATTATACTGCTACTTTAATATTCTGATCTTGTTAGTTAACATAAACGTAGGGAGAGTCATCATAGGGGATATACGCGTGCCTACAGATCTGGGTCTCGAGACCGATGACAACGAGGCGTTTCACAAACTTACACGTTCACGTCCAACTGTCATCCTAGAGCATCAATATTGCCAGTTTTGAGTAGAAATCTACAAAGTGTACCATATCTAGACTAAGTCCCACGAACAACAAAGTGGCTTAGGGTTTACATGCCGCACTGCATCGGAGTTGCGATATCATGATTCATCATTCAAATTCGACCATTCAAAAAGGCCTGAATACGAAAACTAAGACAAGAAACATGCATCCTGCTTTCTCGCACTTTGGTAGTCGTAACTCCGGCTTATACTCTGCTGTGTTGCCTCCCTATTAACCCTTTGTCGTATACAGCGAGCTCTGATTGGGTTCTTGTATGACAGGTGGGTGCTACCAATCCCACTAGCCTGTCCATTGCTCAATTAGACCATCTTCGACCCGAACTCCGGGTTGACGAAGAGGATTTTATCATAATCTCAGAGACAATAGAAAGCCTTGGTAAGTCATTTTTGGGTTATAAAAGACGCACTGTTCTCTGTTCATTTGAGAGATCTATCATCACCGATCCAGAAAAGAACCCGACCACTTCTTGATCAACTCTCTCCAGGCTTGTCCTCTACCGCTTACAATTACAACTATCCTCCTTCCAGTACTCGAAATTCAAACCATGTCCCAAAAGTACGCCAAGGATCAGCCTGAGGGCTTCAACAACCACATTGAAAAGGTGGCTATTGTTGGAGTAGGTCACTTATCTTTCCTGATCAACATATCACTAACATCGTACAGGCTGGTGGCTCAGTTGGCCAGTATCTGGCCAAGGCACTTGCTGAGACCGGAAAACACCAAGTCACTGCCATCACTCGCGTGGGCAGTACCAGCAAGATCCCTTCTGGTATAAACACTGTCTCAGTCGACTACGAAGACGAGGACTCAGTTGTTGCTGCTCTCAAAGGCCAGCAATTTCTTGCCATCTCCATGTCTGTGACTGCCGCTCCGGGCACTCAAGAAAAGATTATCAAAGCCGCTGCAAAGGCTGGCGTTCCTTGGATCATGCCCAACTGCTTTGGAATTGACATCACCAACGCTTCTCTAGCCAAGGAGAATCTCACTGGCCAATCCGTTATGCCTGGCATCAAGGCTATCGAGGAGACTGGCGTGTCATCCTGGGTGGCCATGTGTTGCTCTTACTGGTACGAGTTCTCCGTTGCCCAGGGTCCGCAGTGGTACGGCTTCGACTTTAGCAACAACCAGAAGAAAATCACATTTTACGACGACGGCATGACGCAAATCAACACTTCGACCTGGCTGCAGTGCGGACGGGCGCTTGTATCCCTGCTGAATCTCAAGGAGTTGCCAGAAGACGAGAACGACAAGTCTCCGACCATTTCGCAGTGGCGAAACAAGCCCCTGTATATTTCCAGCTTCCTGCTTTCTCAGAGAGAGATGCTCGACAGCGTCCAGCGCGTCACGGGCACAACGGACAAAGACTGGCAGATCGAGCACGAGGGCTCCAAAGCTCGCTGGCAGCGAGGAATGGATCTTCTCAGCAGCGGCGACCGTTCGGGATGGGCCTTGGCTATGTACGCTAGAACCTTTTATCCTAACGGCGACGGTAACTTTGAGGCAAAGCACGGACTTGCCAATGATGTTCTCGGACTTCCAAAGGAGGACCTGGACGAGGCTTCAAAGAGGGCAATTGGCATGGTTGAAGCCAGCTATAACTACTATGGGAATAGGATCGATTAGGCAAGATAGCAAAAGACGATAGGAGGCTATGTCAGTGCAACAGCCGGAGGACGAGAAAGTATAGGACAGTTGAGTTAGTTGTAGTAAGTCGTTCGTGAGGCAAATTGTGTCATTGCACCGATGCTTGTGATGAAAACATAATCTGAGAGTGAGACAGCAAAAGAGAAGAAGAAACACTCAAAATAACCAACGTCACTCTGCCGTATATAAAACAGAGACGTCGTGGAGGGCAAAAGAAATGGTTCCGCACGGGATCGAACCGCGGACCTTCTCGGTGTTAACGAGATGCCATAACCAACTAGACCACGCAACCTTGCTTGAAAATTGGAGAGACATATCCGGTTCATGTGCTGTCGACGGTGGATGGGTGGCGAAGAGAAAAAGAAGAGGGTGAAAATAGTGCGGTGGGGCACTCCGTTGTGGTGTGGGAACCCACGATAGTCTCTCATGAGGGATATAAAGACTCAACTGGCAAAAATGTGATTCCGCCCGGGCTCGAACCGGGGACCTTCTCGGTGTTAACGAGATGCCATAACCAGCTAGACCACGGAACCTGAGTTGTTGAGTCGTAGGATCTCTTGGCTGTTGGCGGATGACGAGCTGATTCCCTTTATATACGTCGCGGCTGCTGCGTCACTGAGTTACATGTGGGAGCTCAACCTCAGACTGAGACAGTGTTGGATATCCCTTCTAAATTTGTCAAGAAGAGCATGGACTTGGGTTTCAACGACTAGATTCTTACAAGGGACATGACATCTTATTCAGGACGAACAGGGCGCTGATATTACATGTTGAATCATTCTCTTGTTTAGGAAAAATAAACCAGCAAGCTTAAACCAATAAGAAAGAGGTAGCCTATAGTACTCCCAGTACATCCCCCAATACAGCAATTTTCGAAGTCTCCCGAATACTTACGTATAGATGCTATTGCGGTTTTCATTTATAAGAGTAGTTGGAGCTGCTTCCTGCATGGTTGCCGGGGTTGACCAAAGCTAATTTCCGTATAGTAACCTGTCTTTGATACTATCGGAACTTGAGGTTGATAGTTCTTTAGAAGAGTGCACAGAGTTAGTTGATAACTTGACACGCGTTTGGATTATAAAAGCAAGAGTAAAATAATTATAAAACAGTGTGCGCTAAGCAATTCGATACATGTCAAGGATATCACCACGTAGTTCCTGGCAGAGTTGGTGTTTCTACAAACGTAACAGAATCTCCGACTGGGGATCAATGCACATTAAAGACTTGGGTTGAATTTGCGTGTTAACTTGTTTGATAGAGCATGAGTTTAACAAACGCACGTTCATTCATCCTTACTTCACCCTCGGGCCTTGTGCAGTGTCCTTGGGTTCTTTCCAAACCCTGGGCTTGGTGCTTCCTAGTTTGCGGCTTTATGTCTTGGCGATGCTTGGCGACGTGCTCTAGCGTGATTTGCAATAGAGCCTCGTTGCCCAGGCCAACGAAGCAGACGTGGTAGGTTACCGTTTGAGGTCGGCGATCACGTATCAGATAGCATATCCATTTTGCTCCTTCGAGATGGTTGGCGTTTACCTCCTCTAAGCTAGTAAGTATGTCTTTGGTTATGTCTGTTCTTGGGTCATTCAACCGAGGACCAGACCACGAATAGACTGCAAATATCATTTCTAAGCCGACATCGCGATACCGGGCTCTACTTGGTGCCAAAGTCTTCGATTCCCATCGGTAGGCTACGGACTCAATCGCTGAGCAGTACTCACTGGAAATTGGGATGTCTTATGTCTGCCGATAAATTACATCGCCAAGGTGTTACAATATCTTTGTTCCCCTGCTTTGTCATGGCCGCCACGCCTTGTCGTCAATGCCGGTGCGATAACTTCAAATTCGTGAATGGATATCTTCTGACGCTTGTCGTGGAGAAGTTGAACTGACCATCTCCAGTATGCAAGGCCTATGACCCAGCACGAACCCACTTTCAAATGAAGAACCTGCTGTCCCGACTAAGATATGGATGGCTGGGGAGCACGTACGGGGTCGCGGGGACATGGTGGAGTAGCTATGCTGAGAGCATCTCTGCTTGAAGTCAGTTTGGCGGATTTAAAACGTAATGGAATCAACATTGCAGCGAGAAATCAGGGGTGAGGCCTCAACTGGGGGTTCTCGTCGATCCAGAACCTGGGGAGAGAGATATGAGAGCCGTCAAAGCCGTGTCTTGTTCTCAGTAAAGACTCGCCACTAGACCCTCTTTAAGATTCCCACAATAGAACACTGGAAACAAGGCGTTGCCGGTCGATGCCGGTCGTCGCGCACCGAAGATTGTATGAGCCGCGCCTAGATAACTCACTACAAGAGCCCTAGATAAGCCCTGTGCTGATTGCCGGTTCAGCCGGGCAAGCTGGCATTTGACTCGAGGAGTCGGTTAAGTCGGATGCGATGTGCGGGGCAGCGATGGAACGGCACGGGCCAGGGGTTGTTCAAAGAGCCGCAGAGATGAACGATAACCAATATTATGTCACCGTCTTCAGCTCGGAGTCGTGCACCGGAGAGATCTCCTGTTGATAGAGCCAAGACCGGGGTTTGGTGGGGAGTTTCCGGATGAGCGCCAGAGAAGATGACCCTGAAGATAGTAGGGATGAACTTTGCTCTCCAGCTCACTGAGACATCTTACCCCCATGTCCATGGGGCTGGCTGAGTTAATCCATCTCACGTCTGCTGGTGTTTTGTCTGTTATTTGCCCATCAGCCTTATCAGGTTGTGGTCTTATAGTGAAGCCGCATATCCGAATTCCGCGCTGCACTTATCCACGAGTCTGACCATAATATCGTGTTGTCCAAGCCCTGGTGATGTTTCATCGGACCCGGGAATGAACCTGGGCCCGTCAAGCTGGTTGATTGAAGCAAAGGTTGACACGGTAGTGTACGTGAGTAATTAGAGCGCGCAGATGTTATTGCATGTTTCTTTTGGAAACAAAGCAGGGCCCATAGGAGGGATATCAACTACAAGTTAAGCACAAGCTTAGAATTAGCCAGGGAAAACAAACCAAAAAGTCTGTCGGGTAGACCTCCAGAAGACGCAAGGAACCGTATGCTGCACAGCCGTTGTCTTGCAGCAGGTATTTGCTCTGGCCAGGCAACACTTCAGAACAAGATGCCCCGGGCCGGAGCAAGTACCCGCAACGTCATTTCAGATGACGGAGGTGGTAGACAAGTGGAGCATCAAAGGGCCCGGCTTGGAGAACCTTTTGCGACGAGCTGACTGCCGACTAGACTAGTAGTCTAGTTAGTTAGTTAGGGGGATTGATCAGTCTATTCCAACAAAGGGAGCGATCCTCCATCAATAGCTCTGATCATGACAAAACGTTAAATACCTTGGCTCCGCATGAGCTAAGATTCCCAGAAACCCTTCTGAACTTCACCCACTTCTGTTTGACACCCCCTGACCGACCAGCATGGAAAGTCAACAAGCCCCGCGGGACAAGAATATCCAGTCCGACGACTCGACCGCTCTGGAACAGCTCGGGCACAAGCAGGAGCTGCATCGAAACTTTTCAAAGGTCTCTCTGCTAGGTCTGGCCTTTGCCATTCTCAACACCTGGACCGCACTGTCAGCGTCGATCAGTCTTGCTCTCCCCTCCGGCGGGCCCAGCGCTGTGATATGGGGTTTGATGGTCGCAGGTGTCTGCAACCTGTGTCTTGCGGCCCCGTTGGCCGAGTTCTTGTCGGCATACCCGACCGCCGGTGGGCAGTATCATTGGGCTGCCATTGTTGCCTGGCCTCGATGGTCCAGGGGCATCAGTTATGTTACGGGTTGGATCAACACCAGTGGTTATGTCGTGTAAGTAAGATCTTGCTTGTTCCAAGGACCTAGCGCTGTCCAATTTACTACAGTTTTGCGGTAATCGTCTGCTGGACGCTCATTGCTAATTTCTATCAGACTGACTGCCACGGCGCCGCTTCTGGGTAGCACGTTTGTCATGGACACTATCACGTTCATGCACCCGACTTACGAAGGCCAAGCCTGGCATCAGTTCCTTATTTATATGGCCTTTACGCTGATTGCGCTTGTGGTCAACGCCTTTGCTACTCGATTGCTTCCTATGATTAACAAAGCTGCGTTCTTGTGGAGTATCGCCGGCTTCGTGATTATCAGCATCACCGTTCTGGCTTGCGCCACTCCCAACTATCAAAGCGGTTCTTTCGTATATGGAAAGTTCATTAATGAATCAGGTTGGAGTGATGGAACTAGCTGGCTGATAGGACTGCTTCAAGGCGCCTTTGCCCTCACTGGCTTCGACGCAGCGGCACATATGATCGGTACGGTGTCCTAAAATATCACTTTCGTTGTCAGCATTGCTAACGAGACACAGAGGAGATTCCCAATGCTCGCAAGGAGGGACCCAAGATTATGATATACTGCATTCTCATCGGAATGCTCTCGGGATTCATATTTCTCTCGTGTCTGCTGTTTGTTCTCAAGGATGTTGAGAGTGTCATCGAGTCCCCCGCCGGCGCTCTCTTGCAGATTTACTTTGATGCCACAAACAGCAAGGCTGGAAGCGTGTGCCTCATCGTGTTCTCGATCGTCTGCATGGTCTTTACGGCAACCGCTATCATGACCACCAGTGCGCGCATGTCTTATGCGTTTGCCAGAGATAACGGCTTGCCTTTCAGCCACGTCTTTGCCAAGGTTCACCCTACTCTCAATGTTCCACTGAATGCTCTGCTTTGGACAACCGCATGGGTAATCATCTTTGGCCTGATTCTCTTGGGAAGCTCCAGCGCCTTTAACGCAATCACAGCCGCTTCCGTGGTTGCACTAGGTTTGTCACCCGTTGTTCAGAAGTCTAGCCAGGTTAGCTAACTATAAAAAGGTGTTACTTATGCCATTCCGCTCTTCATTCATATCTGCCGCGGAGGAAACATGCTGCCCGAAACTAGGCCCTTCAAGCTTAGCACTCCGGTCAGATGGATCTGCAGCGTAGTCGGCATTGCGTGGGCAATGCTAACGACGGTCCTCTTTGTGCTCCCTCCCGAGCTCCCTGTTACCCCGTCGAACATGAACTACTGCATTGCAGCTTTCGGGGTCATTCTCCTAATTGCAGTTGTTACTTGGATCTTTGATGGGAGGAAGAACTACAAGGGACCTCATGTTGAGATTAACATGGATGGCGCATGCTTGGAGGGGGCATCCATGGAAGAGACCACCTGCACTTCAAATCAAGACGATATGAAGGCTCTTCAAGCTAGATAGAAATGTCCAGATATGAGAGACCCCTCTGGTCGGTAAACCATTTATAGTTGATAATCAAACCTTGTGTTGACAATGACCCGTCAATGATTGAAATCATAAAACCTTCCAAGATATCTAATACCTCTACATGCTTAGTATGAAGTTAGTAAAGTTCATGAAGCCCTTGTATGAACTTATAGTTGTTTTTACCTCAACATTATACGAATAAAGCGTTTCAATTAGATGAATACGTGTGAAATTTGGAATATTTCCTTTTCTCAATTAACAGAATTCTAAAAGATTTTTGCATTGGCTGACGCTATTTCATTTTGTTAGTTATATGCTCTTCTCTCGAGTCTCGACATACTAGTAATTTACAATCGACTACCCCATACTCCCCCAAGAACGCTGATTTGTTTGAAACCTTCAATACAAGGTCATCCTCTCATACTGAAGCCGTCCTGACTTTCCGAGTTCTCCATACATAATCCCATAAACATAGGACTCTCCAACAAAATCCCGGACGTCCTCTGGATCATTCGGTAGACGAAGGAATATGTGCGGTACCAGTGAGCCTTGTGATATGCCAACTTGATCACCCACTTGAACTGTGCGAGGCCCAAGACCAAGGTGGCCCTTGGTGGTGCGGAAAAGATACCTGTTTGTTGCAATCAACCCCCAGTCGCTTCGAAACTGTTCATCAAGGAAGTCGTAGGATCGTTCGACCGCTCCTGATAAGAGTTCTCCGCCTCGTGCACCGAGCTCAATCTCATATACCGTGCAGTAAAGATGTCTGTGAGGTTCCAACCGCCTCGCAATCATGTCCGAATATGTGCATATTCCGATCGAGATGAGCGCTTCGGCGAAGATCGTCTCTAGCCCTTTGAGAAGCTGGTCTGCCAAAGCTGGATCTTTAGCTTGTAAAGCCAAGAACGACAGGCAATACGCCGTCTTTTCGAACTCTGTCTTGAAGTCATATGGGCCAGCAGATGAGTGGACCCCAGCCCTATCGGCCGTCAAAGTTCTTGCGATGACTGAAAGAACGTTGTCACCGCCCTCGGTGACGATTGGAAACGGATTCAAGACTAGTTTGAGAATGTCTAGAATTTGTGTGTTTTCCTGCCCTGATCGCCAATGTGCTGTAGCAACCGAGACAATGGTATCAAAGTGATAAAACGGCACGACCAGAACGTGTGTTGGTTTTCCATTCGACGTCTTGCGTGTAGTCAGGGACCCAAGAGGCCAGTCCTTTGATGTTGTTCGCTACCCTATCTCCAACGTATCCGAGGGCCTCCTAACCGTACCAAGCGAGGATCGCTTCCTCTCCAAACGGCCTCTGACGATACCAGGAGGCGTCCACAAACGAAACACAACTCGCGGGTAAGTAACATCTCTTGAAGAGTCCATGTGCGACCAAACCAGGTGTTTTGGTTAAAAGAAAAGTATCATTTCGGCCAGTTCCGAGTCACTGAAGTTGGCACTCTCAAACGCTTCGTGTATGGCGGAAAGATTAGCTTCGGCCCGTATATGTGACAACACACCCCCTAGAACAAAGGGTAATTGATTCATAATGCTCACTGTTGAAGCTGTATGTGAGTTTTGTTCTCCTAGCCAAACAACAACCCCTTGAGCATCCCGGTAGATGCGATCCATTTGTGCAACTTGGCTGCTCCGCTCCTCATGGCTGTTTTGATTGATACAGAGCGCGTCGATCCATATAGGCCCCAGTATATCTTGCTCATGGAATCCTTTCAGCGCGTTGCTGAGGTTCTTCCTTATTGGCATCTTGAATCCGTTGATGATCATCGTTTCGACTGGGCTTGACCATGACTTGTTGTCATCGGTGACGCGCGGCCCGTTTCATGTGTATGATAGACAATTATAAGTTGGATTATCCTCAAGACTGACTGTATAAACCTTGGCAACAATGGTATCTGGGCGATCTTGGTTGATCTTCAGTAGCCGGATGTGCCCTAGGGGGAGCACGGAACCATAGTCAAACCCCATTTCGAGGGAATGTTTATCTACATGGCGTATTTTCAACTCTGATACCTCATTAAAGAAGAGTTTATCCCGCTTCTACATGATCCTAAGGGAGCATTAGGAGATTTTGAGGCTTATCTGCCCGGCTGATGGTTGGGCTGCGACCTTTGTGTAATAAGCAGCCTTCTACCCTTAACGGGTTTCCCCACCAAATGACAACCCTTGCTCAGTCGCCGGTACAACCTGTCGCCGGCCTCAAAGCATACCGGTCGGAGTTCTCTCGGTGCGAAGATGTTTGTCTGGCCTGTCCCGTAGCTCCTCCGTCGATACCTCATACCCCACGTTTGAGTTCGCCTAATGGATTTCGAGAAGCTGGTTCTGGGCTTAGTCGAGTGCGAACCTCTGTAACAAAGAGTTGGTCAGTTTGCCGCTTGGTGGTTTATCTTGTGCCATTTGACATGTCTATCACTGCCTGTTCGATACGGCGGGTGGCGCGTCGCATTGCGATTTCATCCTTCTAAACGACCTCCTGCATAGTCTCGTCTGTGAAGGTCACAACTTTCAGCTGTATCAGTATTGGGCCGTAACTTTCAAGACATGGAGGCCACTGCCTTATATCTATTCCCTTATATCTATCACTATTAGGGAGCTCGCTCACTCTCTAGGAGGACAACCATCTTATCGATAGAGCAGTTCAAGGGAAACAATTCCAACCGCAGTAAGCTAACCCGAAGCGGGACGAGATCAAAGAGACTGATGATTTAGACATTTAAATGTCAGCAGTGAATATTTGAAGGTTTTGAAACATAATGGTTCAAGATCGCGATAATGGACCGTATGATAGTCTTCTCACGGTGGCCGCCAAAGGAGGTTGATGCTGGACCTGGTCTTGCAGTCCCTTGAGATCCATATAAATCAAGGATTATCAGCCAGTTACCTACAAAGAAGTTGCCTCGGTACGAGGAGTTTAGGACAGCCACGACCTTTCCTACCAACGCGTGTCCCAAGGTTGGGGATGACTTACAGCGTGCCACTTCCCGATAGAACAACAAGAAGATCAGCGCCCACATACCGTAATGATCCCCGAATCTTTCACGTCTTTGATGATCCCTCATACGAGCAGGTTTGAGAGTTTATGCCAATCAAAGGTGTCATATTACTGTCGAGTTCCTGGAGCCCACTGTTTCTACTCCAGTCTGGGTTGGTGCCGGATGTGGGCAGTCTTAACTAACAGTATGGATGACGCGCATACCACTTCGCCAAGACACAGTAGTTGCATTTTGACCTGTTAGGTCTTTTCTCATTCGTTTACTTTCATGACTTTGGTGGTCTAGCCAACGCCTGATAGTCTCTGTTGAGACTAATGTTGAGTATCTCGCAACAAGATGTCCGGTGTGGTGTATCGGTAACATACCGCGTTTTCACTGTCGAAAGAACGACAAAAACTTCCGCGGCGCGCGGGGTTCGATTCCCCGCACCGGAGAGCCTAGCTCATTCTTTTTTGTATTTTTCTAGAGTTTCGTAGAGTTTCGTGGTGGTTGTGATGCTCCGTTGTGGTGTTTCAAAGTCAGGACGCATCTGGCAGGCAATCCACTCTCCCACAACACCTTCAATCACCCCACGTCGAATAAAGCAAAGAAATACCCTATAATAATAAAACCATTGAACAGTCACGCCTGAAAGTAAAAGTAAAAACCAAAGAGCTCAGTCTGATATCATTGCCGATCTCCAGGTACTAGTGAGCGACGTCACTTACAGACTTCCAAGTATCAAGCACGGCTTGCATTATTTTGGTGCACCATTGACCCTGAATACAATAGAAACAGGTTAAAAAAACATGTCTGTCGCCGCCCGAGGCTCTTGAAATTCTACGATAACTTTCCAGAATCCAGGACACGCTCGTGCCATCACTCTTTGAACTACCCGCAACGGGAATGCTATGTATATCGACACGAACAAGCCAGGCATCAGCAGCTAACCCCTGCAGGAAATCTCTTGACAGTTTTCTCCTTTAAATAAATTCCTGAAAGATCATGAGTATATGCTCATAGACCATGTCGACGGAACCGTGAAGTACGCGATATAGAACTCCGGCAAGGCGGTTACCGGATGACTTCTTGGTGCGGTAGGCATGGCTCAGGTAGACGCAGAGATCAACAAGCTTCTGCTCCTCAAGGAGAGAGAGAAGTAACGAATGGCCTCCTCTGCACGATAGGTAGCCTACATTTGCAGGGGCAACATGTCACTTAAATTACTAGCTTTCGACGCCTCCCAAATGGCCGCCAGCTCGTTTGCAGCGGTCTTGCGAAAGTCCTCGGCGAACTTGATATGTGATATATCTAAAGTTTAGTAGTTCCAAAAAGCTTCAAGTCTTTATTATGTTCTAAGACTGAGTTGCCCAACGTACAAAGAAGTATAGTTCTTAGGTAAGAGCTCCTCCAAGGTTATAGAGATTAACTTATGTAGAGACATCATAAGAGCCTTAGGTATCCTTAGTAAAACGCAAATATCTTTACAAGTTAATGCGTGTGGTGTAGCCGACCGAGCAAAACGTCCTGGTGGCCTATACGAGCAGTTACGGCACAAACCTTGCAATAAATACCAAGAACCTGCAGATCTCCTGTCTAACCAGAGTCCTCTTCATCTAACACATCTCAGCTCGGACTTGATGTCTATACCCTACAGTCTAATAGGCTGCTCGGGGTCAATCTTGGGTATTGCGTGATTGTGCCCACTCAAAGCCGCGAATGGCCACGGTCGATGCCGTCGGATTCATTTTCCTGGGGAGTCCAGTAAATCTGTCTTGTATTAAGTTAAGCAAAAGATATCCAGATCTGATGCTCGCGCATCGCCCTGCATAATGTCCAAGGACTGGCATCCGGCTGCCGCCAGACATGTTCCAACAGCACTAATGTCTGCCGCATGTTTCCCAGACCGATAGTGCCAAGCATCGTCTCCAGGCGATTTCTCAAAGTTTGCTGGATGGTCGGATCGGACGTACAGCAGCCAATGACAGCGAGTGGCCAACAGAGACTGGTATTTATCCTCACGGTGGCGGGGAATTGGTCGAGTAATGAGATTGCTTCGGTGACGGCGGAATCCATCAAAGCTTTGTGCACGCTGTCATTGGATTGATGATGGGGCGTCCCCAAGACCGCCCAGAGGTAGAGTAGAACCGCTTGCTTCCAGACTAGGCCGGCGAGTCGCGAATACGGGCTGACGGAAGGATCCGGAAAGAAACCCATCACTTGGGATTGAAGGAAGGCAAAGTTGACAATGCTGTCGGGGCTGGGAGAGGTCGTGTGTCCGTCCACAAGCGACAGCATGCTCTGTCCAAGATGGAAGATCTGACATATGAGGATGAGGAGCTCTAGCCAGCAGCCACATAGCTGGCCGACGTACTTCCTCGCAACAAGCTCCCTAGCTCTATACTCAATGTCGGGGCTCAGCAGTGACTGTGAGTTGTACTGGGGATCAATCGAGATCATACTGGTAGCTGCCATATGCATGTAATACTCGATGAGGAAGTCGGGCAAGTCATCGTACACTTCAGTCTGAGCCCCGGTCAGCAAAGTGCTAACCAAGGACCTGGAAGCAGTGAGATGATCAAAGATGGTACCATGTACGTCTCCTTTGGCGACCTGTCAAAAAGCGTCAGCATTAGGGTGCCATGACAACAAGCACTCATTGGCGTTGCAAACCTCTGTCAAGCACATGATGAGACTCCCAACTGTCAAGACGAGAGTGTTCTCGGCATTTCCAGAAACGTATTCATCGACAACGTTCCTAAACATACGCAAAGAGTCCGTGTAATACCTCTGGGCAATCTCATCACTAGGATGTCGCTCGGCCGATGCCTGGCGATGAGCAGCACTCTGCGCAAGAATGAGTTGCAGAACCAAAGGCTTGGAAAACGCCAAGGGAATAAGCTTGGAAATGAACGGATTGGTGTCTGTAGAACCATTTCCCATGCTGTTGGCAGTTCGCGCCAGGTAGTAGCTGAGAAGCTCATACGATTGATGCCCTTGCTGGGGCAGCATCGACATGGGCATAGGGATGCCACCATTTATGGAGAAGCTTGCGCCGGGTGATGAGCCGGGTGACGCGGTAAGGACGAGGGCATTGGTAGCATCTTGGTCATAAGTAACGGCAGGGAGTATAGCAGTTGATGAGTCGGACGAGCTGGCTGACGACGCAGTGTCTGATGGTGAGGGCGAGGGTTGACCAAGTTCATCAGCATCAGCCTCGGCCATGTGAGCATCTTCAGAAACTGGAGAAGAGCCGGCCGGAGATGAGGGGCCGTTTTGGATTACGCCGGGGTGCGACGACGTGTCTATGACGGGGACATCGACTGATGTATCCGGCTCCGGACCCGGCTCCGGATCAGGATCAGAGTCCGGATCTGATTCGGCTGGCGGACGCCGATGCTGAAAAGGCTGAGAATGAGCATTCTTCTCAGCAAGAGGTGGCTGCTCGGCCTGAAGCTGCTGGGCACTCGTCGAGGAACCGCCAAAGGGCGAGCCGGTTACGTCCGGAGCGGCCGAAGCACCTGCCTTGCTAGCCGGCGGTTGAGACGAAGACGAGCTATTAGTCGGCTCAGGCCAGTGACATTCAAGCTTGTTCCGCTTGCAACCGCTGCAAATCGGCTTCTTTTCGTCACACTTCTTCTTGCGGCGACGGCAAGTGTAACAGCCTGTCCTGCTCCTGATGATGGGCATCGGCCGCATGCCGGAGGGCGTTGTTATCGTCGATGGGGTCAATGTGAGGGGAAAACTGCGCCCTGCCAAGCTAGGAGTGCCTCGGGCGTTTGCCGCCCGGTGTGCCGTCCCTCAAGGCCAAGAATAAGAACCTAGATACTCGAACACGCGTAATTACGCGGTAGGTAGGTATAACGCAACGCGAACGCCGTGTGTAGGATGGGACCCTGGGGTCAGAAGCGGGTGGAGGTGTTTGGTTGTTCTTGGGAGCTGGAGTCTTGGTAGGGGACTTTGAGTGGAGACAAGGATTTAGATTCGCTGCTGCCTAGTTCGAACCGCGCCAAAACAGCCCAACAAAGAGCTCATACGTAGTAACTGTAGGTGAAAGACGCCGTCATTAGGTAAGTTTATCAAATGCTCATCGTAAGATTAGGATGATGCTGAGATATCTTGTGATGAGACTTATCCTGTATTTCGTGTAAATAATTACAGATAGCTTCTGGTCTAGCGTTCGGCCGCAAAGATCCACCTAGCTGGTATTCCCCCTTGCTCTGTCTTCTTGGATACTCTGGCTGGTTGCAGACCAGTTTGGCACTTGTCTACGGGTTCAGTAACTATGCTGGATAGCACTAGAGTACCGTTGTTTGAACACCCGCAAGCGCAGACAAGCGACCGTATTGTGTGGTAGCTTCTGATCCTATGTTGTAAACCTCGCACGAACTTGACATTAGTCGGAATATATACGCGGGCATATGGGCTCATGCTCATCTTATCTTCACTTATCAATACCCTTATTTAAAGTAGATGATTCCGGGCAAGGAAGTTTACTTGCCAAGACTGGACGCAGGAGCGGAAGGGAAGGTGCAGGTAATGATGCCGCGTGGGAGGTCGCATTTGGGTTCAATGACGGATTGCCGAATGCGGCAATTTCCCAATCTAGAAAGTCAACCAAGATTGATAGATCATGCCGTATTTAATTGTGTGTATTGAGTGTGCATACGTCCTGGGCTGATATCTTGTTTGTAGAGAGGGGAAGATGCCGGAAATCAAGTGCGGTCTCAGCAGCCTCACGGGTTCCAGTAAATACGCGTCAGTGGCAGTAAGTCTAACCAACAGCTCAATCGCCCACAACTGTCGCCCTACCGCATTTTAAATCGTAAAACGAGTAATGACTTGGTGCCATAAAGCGTATATATGCATAAACATGTATGGCCTTTACTGAGGGGGTCGTACTGTTGAACTACTATGAGGATTGGCCTGTTTGGATGGCGCCTCTCCTTCATTATTCGCGAGGATGACAGCAGAGACTCGGACCGCAGCTTTCCAGGACAAATGAGAAAGCGGAGGGAAAGAGCAACATGGTCGGTATGTGTTGGGGGCAAAAAGTAATGCCTGGGCAAGTAATGCAAAAAAACCATCGACAGAGACAGGGTTCGAACCTGCGCGGCCGAAGCCATTAGATATCTAGAATATCTGATGATTGAGAGTCATCAGACCGTTTCAAGTCTAACTCCTTAGACCACTCGGACACTCTGTCTGACTTGGGATGATTAGAGCTCGGTTAATTGTGCATATATCCCTTCAAACGGGGGCTGATGCGGTGTGAGACGAGATCGACATGGTTTTGGCCTGCTTTGGTGGTAGCAAGCGGACAAGGCGGGGTACAAGGCGTGGCTCGCATGTGCTTTCCCAAGGTCACTTTCAACACTGTTTCTTGCACGTTCTCTGTTGCACAATGGCCTAGGAATCTACCAATGCCGCTATGGTCACACTCGACGAACGCCCTCTTCCACGATGGATTTACAAATACTTCTTGCTATGAATGCAAAGGCAATGACCAGACGCGTTCTTAATGCTCAGATAAACCATGCTGGGTCAACTTTCGTGGAGCTGTGGTTGCACAAAGGTCACTCCCGTCTGTGGATTCACCAGCACGGAAGAGACCCGATCATTCATTCACTGGCTTTTCACAAACCACCAGTAGATAAGTATTCTGAGTACGCATCTAATGCTGTTCGCTGGACGATTTTGATCGGATTGGCTCTTTCGCGACGATACAGCGGTATTTGACCATTTGACGCCGGGGCATACATCTACCACTTATTCACAAGCAACCGGACTCTTGTCGTAACAGACTAAGTCGTTCTGCCTCAAGACTCTCTTTCTACACCTTGCTGTGATGAACACTGATTTCCTGTATTGAGTCTGAATTGGCATGCAGGTGAAGGGAAATGCAGCCAGCTGGGTACCTGTCTTATCTGCACCACTTTGGCTATCTTCCAAACCCTAGGACTGATAACGAATTTTCTTTTCAACACATGATCACAAGTCAGATTAACTTTTTATGATGAATCTCTCTGCCCACTTACAGTGAGTCCCGCACGGTTCCCCAGATACAAGTCTGGCCTGGTGTCATGAGGACCGGCTTTGCGACCGACGCGGGGCGCCTTTGCTAGATCATTCTTAACGCGATTCGAGGCGCGGCGGGTCTAGGCATATGCCAAGTACCCCCAAGTACCTCAATTCCGGCTTGGAATCGCCGCATGCCACCCTCGGAGGCAGACTAGTGGGCCCCGGAGCTTCACCCCGCCAGGTCTGAGCAGTTGACTCGGTGACATTGTAACTCGGTGATGTGGGAACGAGGGATCATGTAGCTCCGGCCGCGGACTTCATGAGCCGAAGTGCGGCGCGAGGAGGCGTTGTTCGGAGCATCTGGACGATGTGGACCCCGAGCATGCACATTTCCTCTTATTAGATCATGAGCTGCTCCTCAAGCACAGCTTGGACGCGAAAGATCCTGTTCACGAGATTGTAATCCCTTCAGTCCGGCAACCTCCCTTGACAATGATGAACATGAGGGCTCTCCGGCAAACCAGCCACTGCCTCCGAGGCAAGCCGTCTCTGGCGACGCGCATCTCCACGAGGGCATTTGCCTCTCAGCCAGACGTGAGGAACTACCAAAGGAACCCATGTTCTGCTGATAGCTAACGAGCTTGTAGCTCCTAGGCGCCACTCTCCAAAATGGCGATCCTGAGATTCACGCGATTCTGAAGCGCGCAAGTACTCCAATTGCTTCTGATGCGCACCAATGCTGACCCCATTGCAGGAAGAGAGGCGACAGAACCACTTCATCAACCTCATTCCTTCAGAGAACTTCACCTCCCGATCAGTCCTCGACGCTCTTGGCAGTGTCATGCAGAACAAGTACTCAGAGGGCTACCCCGGAGCGCGATACTATGGCGGAAACGAGCACATCGACGAGGCCGAGCGTCTGTGCCAAAGGAGAGCTCTCGAGGCATTCCGTCTTGACCCCGAACAATGGGGTGTCAACGTGCAACGTGAGTAACGCATCAATGGCCTACCTTGCGCATAAAGCTGACTCTGGGAACCAGCTCTCTCCGGCTCGCCCGCCAACCTCTACGCCTACTCTGCCCTCCTCAACACCCATGATCGCATCATGGGACTCGACCTTCCCCATGGAGGCCATCTCTCTCACGGCTACCAGCTGCCTCACAAGAAGATCTCGATGATCTCCAAGTACTTTGAGACATTCCCGTACCGTCTAAACGAGGAGACAGGCTTGATCGACTACGACAAGCTGCGCGACAATGCGCTCCTCTACCGCCCCAAGATCATCATCGCAGGAACATCTGCATACTCGCGCCTCATTGACTATGAGCGCATGCGCGCAATTGCCGATGAGGTAGGCGCATACCTACTCTCCGATATGGCTCACATCTCTGGTCTCGTCGCTGCCGGCGTGATCAGTACGCCTTTCGACACCTCCGATGTGGTGACGACTACCACACACAAGTCGCTGCGAGGACCCCGAGGTGCCATGATCTTCTTCCGCAAGGGCGTGCGAAAGACCGATAAGAAGGGCAACAAGATCATGTACGATCTCGAGGGCCCTATCAACGGCTCCGTCTTCCCCGGCCACCAGGGCGGACCTCACAACCACACCATCACCGCTCTCGCCGTGGCTCTCAAGCAGGCCCAGTCGCCAGAGTTTGCCGAGTACCAAAAGACTGTTCTCAAGAACGCCCAGGCCATGTCGATCCGACTAGGCGAGGAGCTCGGCTACAAGCTCGTGTCGGGAGGCACAGATAACCACCTTATCCTCGTCGACCTCAAGCCCAATGGTATCGACGGCGCCCGGGTCGAGCGCGTCTTGGAGCTCTGCGGAGTGGCGAGCAACAAGAACACGGTGCCCGGAGACCGCTCAGCTCTCAAGCCCGGTGGTCTGCGTCTGGGAACGCCCGCCATGACCACGAGGGGCTTCAATGCCGAGGACTTCAAGCGGGTGGCCGACATTGTCGACCGGGCCGTCAAGATCACGCTCACGGTGGACAAGGACGCCAAGGCGGCAGCTGAGGCCAAGGGCGCCAAGAACCCTGCCACTGTCAAGGCTTTTATGGAGTATGTTGGAGATGGATCGTCGGTCAAGGAGATCGGTGCCCTCCGAAAGGAGGTGGAGGAGTGGGTTGGTGGATTTCCCCAGCCTTGGCTTCAGTCGTGATGTTTAGACTAGAACCGATACATGAGATAATACCAAAAGAATTTTAGGCGTTTCAAGCACTTTTAATTGCATTTCTGCACAACTATCGTGAATGCGACGCCTGGTTGCCCTTATCATGGCTCATCATGAGTGCGGCAAACTGCCGTTTGTGTGCACACAACCAACGTCTTCTAGCCACTCTGGGAGTACCACGTAGAGATCAAATGACTCGTTCTCAAACCAGCACCAGATTCCGGGGTTTATCTAGTAGCCGAGTCTAGATCAATCATCTGGGGGAACACCATAACGAAGCATAGCCGTGTCGTCGAATGTACCCCAAGAATCCGGGGTCAAGGATCTGTCCAGTCGCGGCAACCAAGCGCCTCACCGAGTCTCTGGTCTGCCCGCATCTACTTGACTCAGTGAAAGACTCGGGTAGCGAGTACTTGAGGGGTGAAGTGGAACATCGGCAGTGGCACCGCGGTCAGAGATTTCCAGGGCGGAGAGATGCCGAGATAAACGCGGCTCCGTTGGTGATTGGGCCATCTCCCTCATGACGAGGAGATAACATGTACCTAGACTTGCGGCCTTGCCAGCGCATTGTCTCTCTCATGATCCCACGCAAGCTTCTGGATCCAGTTGCGGGGGCTGCATGATAATGGAAGCATGACTACACCCTGCGCTCAGAGGTCAGAATCATGTCTGCAGTTTTGCTAATCCTGCAGTTCCCCAAGGTGATCATTGGAGAAAAATGAGAAGGTTTTTACGTACTTGTTAACGAATCGTTGCAGAGCAGATGTGTGTGCCCTAACAGGTGAAGCCTACGGTCAGAGGCGACATAATAACTGATGCATCAGCTCGCCTCGTGATTGGTATAAGATGGTGCATGTATTTTATCACCCCTCGATCACGGCCAACCCCACGCCGATGAAACCCCACACTCTCCGTGCCACCCTATTTCGGTCGCGGAATTGTCGTTCAGCTTCATCGGAGAATCGATCACTGGTTGAGATTTACACAAAAGGGCGGCGTGAGACGGGGTCAATTGAAGAATTGGTTAACCAGTCATCAATGTTTGCTATGTTTATTCCATTGGACGACGGGGTTGTAAAATACCCTTTCGAGGAGCAGAGGGTAGAGTGCTTGAATACCTGGTGTGCATCCAGTATTGCCCTCCAAGGCCCCAAAAGTTGAACGATCAGAATCCATCGAGTCCATTTACGTACCTTCCCTGGACCATAAGTAGCATCAGCATCTCATCATCTCTTCCTGATGTTCAAAGTTATCGGCAAAGGCTCAGACAAGTCTCAAGACGCCAAGAGCAGCTCGCCTCACCGCAAGCCCGGTCCAGGAACGTATCTTCATGATAAGGACCCAGAGGCGGCAAAAGCCACGACAGGGATCCTACGCGCGATGGCGGGTTAGCTCCCAGGAGCAACCGGACGGTGACTCCGAGGTACCTTGCGACGTGGAGACGGCCTTCGGAGCAGCGGTGCCGAAGTCGCCCATATCTGTCTGGCCTTGCTGGTACAGGAAGCCAAAGGTTTCATTTCAGAGCAATAAACAATACCTCCCACACCAATTCTCTCTCTGTCCGCTCTGAACCGCATCTCCAAAACTCACTCACACAATGTCTGGTCTTTTCGTGCGTCAAGCTTGGGCGTCTGCCTCCAAGGTCAGGTCCTCGGCCCTCCGAGTTCCCTTCACCTGCAGGGCCAACACCGTTGCGCCTCGACGATGCTTTTCAGTCTCGCTCAACCGTACGTCTCTCACCGGTGTTTTTGGAGATATTTTTCCTGACCTCACTCTTAGTCTTGAAGAGGAAATACACAGAGAGCCACGAGTGGGTTGACCTGGCCGCTGACGGAAAGACATGTAAGTGAACGAGCGCCGTGACGACGCAGCGACGAGCCCGTTCTGACCATTTCCAGGCACAATTGGCATCTCCAACTTTGCTGCTGATGCGCTTGGCGATGTTGTCTACGTCGAGCTCCCAGAATCCGGCGAGGAGACCACCGAGGGAGAGTCCTTTGGCACCGTCGAGTCGGTGAAATCGGCCTCGGACATTGTGTCTCCCGTCTCTGGCTCAGTCACCGAGGTGAACGAGGCCCTCAACGACACACCCGCAGATCTCGGCAAGGACCCTGAGGGCGAGGCCTGGCTGATCAAGGTCGAGGCCTCTGACGTGTCGTCCCTGGATGCATTGATGGACGAGACAGCTTATGCTGAGCACATCAAGAACCACTAGAGAATTGTTTAATAGGCGCTTAAAGTAAAAAGTCCAATAGATATCAGGTGCTCATAATCACAATCTTAAAGAACCATCACAAGATTTAAATGCAGTGGATCATGGTGTTTGTTTAACTTTTTGTGATTCATGACTTTCTAGTCTAATAATGCTTCTTTTCTTTTCGCAAAACTCCATAAACTATCGGTTCTCCTTATAGTTGAGTGATTCCATGACACAAACCCTTCCAATATGCAAAGTTGACATCATGGTTGAATATGATATTTTCCCGCTCAAAAACAACGCTCTCCCAGAATGGATCCCACGTCTATCTCTAGCTATTATCTTGATCTAAAGGTTCTCGCTTCCCTCAACAGGGGGACATGTGCAAAACAGGTTCGTATCGCCATAAGCATCATCCACACGGGCAACGGACGGCCACATCTTCTTCTCCCTCAGGTAGGGCAGCGGGTAGGCGGCCTCCTCGCGGCTATAAGGTCGGTCCCATTTGGTAGCGACAAGGTCGTGTTGAGGATGGGGCGCGTTCTTGAGCAGGTTGTTCTCCCGAGGGATCTTTCCAGACTCAATGTCGGCAACCTCTTGGCGGATCTGGATGAGGGCGTCACAGAAGCGGTCGAGCTCAGCGCGAGACTCGGACTCTGTGGGCTCAATCATGAGGGTTCCCGACACGGGGAAGCTCATGGTGGGAGAGTGGAAGCCGTAGTCAGACAGTCGCTTGGCAATGTCGACAACCTCGATGCCAGCAGTCTCCTTGAAGGGTCGAACGTCCAGGATGAACTCGTGAGCACATCGTCCGTTGGAGTTAGTGTAGACAACCTTGAAGTGCGGCAGGAGACGAGACATGATGTAGTTGGCGTTAAGGAGGGCAGTGCCGGTTTGTCTAGTAAGACCATCGCCACCCATCATCAGGATGTAGGTGTGGCTGATGGGCAGAATAGACGCGCTTCCCCAGGGGGCGGCACTGATAGGGGCGACAGCTGTGCTAGCTCGCGACGCGTCGCCTCGCTGAGGGTCGATCTCAGGGTGACCAGGCAGATAAGGAGCCAGATGCTTCTTGACAGCAATGGGACCGACACCGGGACCACCACCACCGTGAGGGATACAGAAGGTCTTGTGCAGGTTCAGATGGCAGACATCAGCACCGATATCGCCAGGGCTGCAGAGACCAATCTGGGCGTTCATGTTGGCGCCATCCATGTAGACGAGACCACCGTGCTCGTGGACGAGATCACAGACTTGCTTGATCTCAGGCTCAAAGACACCAAAGGTGCTAGGGTAGGTGACCATAATGGCAGCTAGCTCGTCAGCATGCTTGGTGCACTTGGCCTTCAAGTCCTCGATATCCAGGTTACCGGTCTTGCCGTCGCACTTGACGGTAACGACCTTCATGCCAGCCATAGCCGCACTGGCAGGGTTGGTACCGTGAGCGGACACGGGGATCAGGCACACGCTTCGCTTCTCGCCTTCCCTCTCCTCGTGGTATCGCTTAATGGTTCGGAGACCAGCAAACTCACCCTGAGCGCCAGAGTTGGGCTGAAGAGTGGTGGCGTCCATGCCGGTGATGGTGGACAGGTTCTTGCTGAGCGAGCTGATGAGAGCCTGGTAGCCGGAAGCCTGCTCAACGGGAGCAAAGGGGTGCAGGTTGGCAATCGCAGGATCGGAAATAGGAAGCATCTCAGTGGTAGCGTTGAGCTTCATTGTGCAGGAGCCCAGAGCAATCATAGAGTGCACAAGGGAGACATCCTTGGACTGAAGGTGGTGGATGTATCGCAGTAGCTCAGTCTCGGTGTGGTAAGAGTTGAAGACAGGCTGCTCAAGGTAGGATGACTTGCGCTGAAGAGCTGAGGGAATCTGGTCGTCCAGAAACTTGGCCTGGTCAGACTCGAGCGCGGCGTTGAACTCGGCCTCGGAGACGCCAAAGCACTTGACCAGGTTTCCAAGACCCTCAACGGTGACGCCCTCGTGCAGGGAGAAACCGACCTTGTCCTCGGCAACTCGTCGCAGGTTGATGCTTTGGGAGTTGGCCTTGTCGTGGACCTTGGCAATGACATCGGGAGAGGCCTGCAGGGTCACGGTGTCGAACAGAACGGTACCGTCCTCACGGACACCGTCAGTGTGGAGCTTGAACTCGCCCTTCTCGAGAATGAGGCTCTGGGCAAGACGGGTCTTGCTCCAGATATCCTGGGCAATGGTCTTGAGACCCTTGGGTCCGTGGTAAACAGCGTAGAAGGCGCTCATGTTGGCTAGGAGGGCCTGGGCGGTGCAGATGTTGCTGGTGGCCTTCTCTCGGCGAATGTGCTGCTCACGAGTCTGGAGAGCGAGACGGAGAGCGGGCTCGCCAAGGCGATCCTTGGAAACACCAACAAGACGACCGGGGATCTTGCGCTTGTACTTCTCAGAGGTAGCGAAGAAGGCGGCGTGGGGACCACCGTAGCCCAGGGGAACACCAAGACGCTGAGAGCTGCCAATGGCAATGTCTGCTCCGAACTCACCCGGAGGCTTGAGCATTGTCAGGGCGAGCAGGTCGGTCGCAGCGCAGAGCAGAGCCTTCTTCTCGTGGACGAGATCGGCGAGGTTCTGGTAGTCGTGAACACCACCGTTGGTGTCCGGGTACTGAACAAGGGCGCCAATGAGGGTGCCGTCAACCTCCTTGATAAGCTTGCTGTTGTCGGCGAGGACGTCACCAAACACAAGCTGGATTCCGAAGCCTTCAGCTCGGGACTCGAGCACGGCGAGTGTCTGGGGGTGGCAGGTCTCGGACACGACAAAGACCTTCTTGCCCTTGCCTCGAGGAGCGTTGGCCATGGCGAGGGTCATGGCCTCGGCAGCGGCAGTAGCCTCGTCCAAAACGGAGGCATTGGCGATATCGAGACCTGTCAGGTCCGTGACGAGGGTCTGGAAGTTGAGGAGTGATTCAAGACGGCCCTGGCTGATCTCGGCCTGGTAGGGGGTGTAGCTGGTGTACCAAGCAGGGCTCTCAAGGACGTTGCGCTGGATAACCGCGGGAACCAGGGTGTTGTAGTAACCGGCACCGATGAAGGACTCATACACAGTGTTGTTCTTGCCGAGCTCTCGCATCTTTTGCTGGATAAAGTGCTCAGTGCGACCATTGGGCGGCAGGGTCGTCTCAACGCCCGCCTCTTCCCATTGCTCGACGAGGTTGAGGCCCTTCTCTTTCCTTCGGACCTGGGGAGGAATGGTCTGGCTAAGGAACTCATCCATGGAGCTCACAGGCGGGTCGAGGACCTTGAGCATCTCCAGCTGCTCAGTCGAGTCACTGCCAATGTGCCTCCGAGAGAAGAGCTCATGCTCGACAAGCCGCTCGCTACTCTGGGAGTCAACGAAGCGCCGGGCCTTGCCGCTTGAAGCCTGCGCGAGAGGCGCATTCACTGAGAATGGCCTCGCCAGGCGGATGGTCTGAGTGAGCCGGGGCTGGAGAGCGACTGAGGTACGGCGGGACTGACGGCAGAGCCGCTGTCCAAGACGAGACGCGGACATCATCATGATGAAATGCCGTGGACCTCTGGAATTGGTGAATGGAAGAAAAAAAAGATCCCCTGAGCTGCAAGAAACATTTACAAATGCAGCGTCACCAACAAATTTAAAGGGTACCTCGAGCATGCGGCGTCGGCCTTGATGCTCCGAGGGTGCTGCGGCTAATGGTGGCCTTTGACCAAATCCACAGGCGGCAAATGCAAAGAATGGGCAGATAGTGGAGGCAAGGCCCGGAGAGGTACTTGGAGGTACTTGCCAAGGGTCCAGGTCCAAGGATCCAAATTGTTCCAGAAAACCCGGCTTCGATTTGGTGAGCGATCGGCACTAGACTCTCCCAGGCTATCCGGGCATCCACGTGGACGATGCCTCTGTGACTCGGTGAATCCTCAGGCGAGAATTTCTTGTTGACTCGGTGAAGTACCACGCGGTAATTCCTCGTCGGCGTTTCACCGAGTCAAACCTAGCGTCACCGAGTCAAGCCCCGAGGACAACCTAATCATGTGGCCGGCATCTGCACGGCGCCGAACCCGTCGGTCTCCGCTCACGGCCAGGAGCGTTATCGCCCTCGACAGATTACGGGGGACCAACGTCCTGCAATGCTTGCCTTTCCCCGCTTGTTCTTATCCTGTAGCGGCTCAGCATGAGGGGCGGCCCAAGGTCTCGGTCCCCCTCCCGGAGCAGACGAGGTCCGGTATTCGGTCTTGACTAACCGGCTCATGACATAACGAATGCTGCACTTGCTCCAGTTGAACTTTGTTACAGCTGTTCAGACAATGGTGATGCTTTTGATACGTTCTGGGGAACACGGGGCTGCATTAGAGCTGCATCCATCATCGTGAAATTCCGGGGTCATCTGTTATCAATCGCAACTCATCGGGGAAGAACCGGAAGCATCAAGAGAGCGTGTACCTCCGAACCCCCGTTGTAGCTGTTGTGAGAAGTAGTATAATTGACCAGCTATTCACCATAGTTTTGAATCCTGACTCCAAGTTGAATCATCTCAGTCTCAATCTCAATCTCAATCTCAATCTCTCTCTATACTCCATACTCTCTGCCTCAGTTGTCCTAGCTCCATCCCTCGAAACCTAGCAAAATGACTATCGACCGCATTCAACCCTGGGTTACTACCCCCCTTATCAAGTCTCCTCACCTATCCAAGACTGCGGGATGGTACGTGAAATAGTGTTCTTCTCTGGTTTTCAAGTTTTGCTGTTTCCTGTTGCAATGATACCTGTACTCGGAGAGTCTCTTTTGTCATCTACCCATGAACATGTTCTTGAGAGACCAGACTTCTAAATCGTAGAAGCAGAGTTCTCTTGAAACTCGACAATCTGCAACCCTCCGGATCCTTCAAGTCTAGAGGCATCGGCAACTATCTCCTCCACCGCATCCGCGAGAACGAAGCCGTCGGTAGACAACCACACTTCTATGCCTCTTCCGGAGGCAATGCTGGCATCGCATGCGTCGTTGCTGCTCGATCTCTGGGATACGAGGCCTCGGTTGTCGTCCCAACCACAACCAGCGCAGCTTTGATTGCAAGACTACATGCCGAAGGTGCTACTGAAGTCATCCAGCATGGCCTCAGCGTTATGGATGCCGACAAGTACCTCAAGGCAGTTGTGCTTGCATCCGACCCCGAAGCCGTATATGTGCCCCCCTTTGACCACCCCGATGTCTGGGAGGGCAACTCAACTGTGATGCACGAAATTGCAGCACAGATGAACGGCGAGATGCCCGACGCTGTCGTTTGCAGTGTCGGTGGCGGTGGTTTGATGAACGGCATCTGCCAGGCCCTCGACCGTCTGGGCTGGGCAGAAGACGTTACTGTTGTCGCCATGGAGACAGAAGGTGCCGACTCCCTTTCTCGATCCCTCAGAGCCAAGAGAGTAGTCACCATGGACAAGATCACATCACTGGCAAGGAGTCTCGGCGTCGCCACTGTTTCAGAGAAGACGTTTGAGTATGCCCAAAGGCCGCAGGTCATCAGTTCTGTACTCCCAGACGGCGAGGCGGCCAAGGGCTGCTTGACGCTGGCTCGCCACGAGCGGATGATGGTTGAGCTGACCGCTGGCATCGCCGTCAGGCTATGTGAAGATAGGCTCCTGGAGCAGATCATCGGCCGGGATCTGGGTCCTGATGCCACAGTCGTGCTCTGTATCTGCGGAGGTAACGACATCTCGGTCGAGATGCTCATGAAGTGGCAGGAGCAGTACTGCGTCTAAGCAAAGGGGGTCTGACATGATGGTTTGGTTTGGTTTTGGCGACTTGAATATCTAAAAAAGAATGGTCATGAACGCAATGATTTAATGTTAGCTACTTTATCTTACGACACTTGGATTTTGCTTTTATCTTATATCAACCGAAAAGCCTGGCTATCGGTTTCTTTAGTAATAGTTATGAAAAAGCCTGGAGTTTTATTGCAACTTGCCATCTTTCACGACTTGGAATAAAAGTGTCTGATCTTGCCTGGCGCGTTTAATATTTCCTTTTATGAAAAACGGTTGCTGACTTCTCCAAGAGCACACCAGGCGTCCAAGTATTACACGGTCGCCAAGTCCTGGATGTCAAACTAAACCACTGTGCCAAATAGGCAAAAGGGTAAGGACCTTACATAATGCAACAGAGCACACAGGGCTTATATCTAATACGACACTGGAGTTACCTGAAAAGCATGGTGTGAAAATAACTGCTCTATATGGCAAAGCTGTAAGGAACTTATAAGTATGCACGGCATAGACAGTGCCTATATTTAGTATGACAACCTTTAACCCCCTGCAAGACCTGCACAGCTGTCATCTACGTGTAGGCTCAACAACCCTGCGGTTAACAGACTTAACACAGGTGGCTATATCAGCATCAGGTTGACTCGTTAACATTACCCAACCATCATAATCCCAGTTATACACATCCCAGGCTACTTACTAAACCATATCCTGGACCGATTCCAACAACTTCCTTCTCCTCATCTTGATGTTTATCTTCCTTGGTCATACCCTATGCTCTGGCTATCGCCCAGCCCCTGTCATGGATAACGACCCTCTTGACAGTGGAGCCGCGGCTAGACTAAAGACACCAAGTGGTCACTGCTGTTGGCGAAACTCTAGCCTGGGCATAACCACATTGCAAAGCGGGTCAAGAGGCTGCAATGGGCTCTTCTCCCGGATCCGTTATCGCGGAGAGACAGGAAATCGTCAGTGCGTATCTTTGGAGCGTGGGTAGTATCGACTAGGGCTGTTCCAATGCCCATTCCAAGACGTTTCCTGATATCTATCGGGGTAGCCTCACATGTGCCCGGCAACGCGGACCGCGCTTGGTAACTCTATCAGCGCGGCAAAGGCTGCAATTGGCCGTGAACCAGGGGCAGAATGAACAGTTTCTCCATTCTTCAACTCGTCCTATCGTCTATCAAGCGTCAGGTCTTCTTCCATTGATGCTTGTTCCCCCGCGTTTGCTGCCCCAGACCCATGCATACGTGCCACCACGTCTAGCCCATAATTTGGTGCTGGTTCCTTGCTTCCAGGCCCCGTCGTCATTAGGAAGCTCGCATCTCATCTTGAATACGACCGAATTAATTACCTTTAATCTCTCCTTGACTTGTTCTTACTCTTCTCTCTTTCTACCTTTTCCTCCTCGTGCGGTGGATTAACTCACCTCATAGAAGCCTCTTTATTCCATCGACCATCGTGGCTGTACGCTGCCGATGAGCCGCATCCTGAAATCAGCCCCTATTTTCGATTCGCTCCGCAACCAAACTCAACACCAACCGCAGCCATCATGGGTACGACTCCAGCCGCCTCTACCCAAATGGGGTACGCCAGCGAACTCCCCAAGACGCTCAGCATGATGAGTATTCTCGGCATGTCCTTTGCAATCATGGCTGTGCCCTTTGGTCTCTCAACCACCATGTACATCACCCTGATCAACGGACAGGCAGTCACCATCATTTGGGGCTGGGTCCTGGTCTCTTTGATATCCCTCAGCATTGCAGCGTCTCTGGCCGAAATATGCGCCGTCTATCCAACGGCAGGCGGCGTATACGTATGGTCTGCTGTCCTCTGCACGCCGAAATATGCACCAGTCGTCAGCTTTATCGACGGATGGATGACCTTGGTGGGCAACTGGACCGTCACGCTCTCTATCAACTTTTCAGGCGCCCAATTGATCCTAAGCGCCATCACGATTTTCAACGAAGACTTTGTTCCGAATCAGTGGCAGACTGTCCTCTGCTTCTGGGCGGTTATGCTGGTTTGCGCACTCGTCAACATCTTTGGATCCCGATATCTCGACCTTATCAACAAGATCTGTATCTACTGGACTGGCGCCAGCGTGCTTATCATCCTCGTCACGCTTCTGACCATGGCCGATACGAAGAGATCTGCCGACTTCGTCTTTACTCACTACGACCCTTCCGCCAGTGGATGGCCCGGCGCCTGGTCCTTCTTTATTGGACTGCTCCAAGGCAAGCTGACACCTTGAACGCTGAAATCATATATGCTAACTTTGCCACTAGCCGCATATACCCTCACTGGATACGGAATGGTTGCTGCCATGTGTGAAGAAGTCCAGCATCCCGAACGCGAGGTGCCCAAGGCCATGGTACTGAGTGTTGCAGCAGCCGGTCTAACTGGAATCATCTACCTGGTTCCCATCCTCTTTGTACTTCCCGATATCAGCGCTCTACTCGACAGCAGCCAACCGATCGGACTCTTGTTCAAGACCGTAACAGGCTCCGCGGCAGGAGGCTTTGGTCTTCTTTTCTTGATCCTCGGTATCTTGTTTTTCGCTGGCGTCGGTGCCCTCACTGCTGCCTCTCGTTGCACGTGGGCCTTTGCTAGAGATGATGCGATCCCAGGAGGAAAGCTTTTCAGGCGAGTCAACGAGAAGCTAGAGGTTCCTCTTTGGGCCATTATCCTCTCCACAGCTGTTGACTGCGTCCTTGGATGCATCTACTTCGGCTCGTCCGCTGCGTTCAACTCATTTACCGGCGTCGCAACAATATGCCTCTCGACTTCATATTGTGTGCCGATTCTGGTCAGTCTGGTTCGAGGGCGAAAGGCCGTACGAAACTCCCCGTTCTCCCTCGGAAAATTCGGCTACCTTCTCAACGGCATCAGCATCGTCTGGATCTGTCTCGCCGTTGTCATCTTCTGCATGCCGGTCTCGTTACCCGTTACAGCCGAATCGATGAACTATGCCAGCGTCGTATTTGCCGGATTTGCGGCCATCAGTGGCGCCTGGTACTTTGCTTATGCGCGGAAGCATTTCAAAGGCCCTATCATTGTCGACGTGGGCGCGGAGGATTCTAGTTCGGATCCGGTGGGTGCTAGCGAACAGGAGAAGGGGTTTAATATCCGTGACAGTTTGGCTGATGAAGTGTCTAAGAAATGATACGAATCGTGATCGGGTTTAAGTGTATAAGATCAGGCTTAGATGGACGGCGTGACGGCGTTAAACAACTTGGGTGTTTAGTTGGGCAATAGTGTCTGAGTTTAATATGTATAATTCTATATGTATGTTTATCGTCTCGATGTTCTAGAGTTCAGGAACGTGTTCTAACCAGAAGTCGAGAGGAGAGAATGAAGATCGTAGTGTGAAAGTAAAAAGACGATAGCAAAGACGCGGAGTCGTTCAGACCAGGCAATCTTGACTAAAGGATAGACAGGGGCTTTATCTCTAAAGGTAGGAACAATGCCGAGGGGAGATAGCCTCCTTGAGAGACTGGGAGATGAATGATAGGATCTAGCCGCGCACCGCGGCTAGATACATTGCCAGAGCAGGCCTTTTCGCGCTGGTAAGAATGGAGGACTTAAAGTAAGATGGATTATTGATAGCGCTGTAGTTGATATTTGGTGCTTAGATGTACCATTTCCCCAGCCTACTTTAGAGATATAGATACCGAAACCCTCTTGGAGTTCTGGCCAGTCGGAGAGGGGCGGCCAACGACATGCTTTGAACTTGGGTTTCCCAGCCAAGATACAAGGTCATCCAAGCTTCAAAGAATAATCTATGGTCTTCTTGATGCTCAAAATAGCGAGCAAACTAGCAATCAGAGAACCAAATCATCACAGCTTATCATTATCTTTCGACATTATCATTCGACACGTAGCCATCCATCTTGGTCGTCCGGGTTTGGGCCGACACTATTTCTTCCCTGATAATCATAATTATTCTTTACTAGTTTTTGATCTATCCAAGCTCTTGTACTGAGCCCTCAATATTTGGGCATCTATAAATAAAGCTCTAGCCTCTAGCCATCTAGGTATAGTGCATTCTTTACTAAAATTAGGTGCTGTCGTCAGGAAGTGGAAGCACTCTTAGTTAGGATATCAAAGAGTTGATTCTAGACTATAAATTATAACATAAAAGGACCTAGATAGAGATTTGGACGAAGACCTATTGCCTTACCCGGCCTGGCCAGTCTCAGGTATAGTCTGCTGCAGTTGTTTGGATTTCGGTCTTGGGTTCATGATAAGTAGTTGCAGCTATAGTTAAGATGCATGTTGTCATGAGAACAATGTTTAGCCTATACTGAGCATCTAATGTTTGCCGAGACTTTAGAGAAGATGTTGGGACGCCTAGACGAAAGGCAACAAGGAACATAATACAGCGAACCAATACTTTATAAACCGATAGTGGATTTCCCAGGGACTCGCTCGATATAATGTTTCATCACAAAGGCCTCGATCGTGTTTAGCATACCGCTATTAATAACCCGGCAAGTTGGTGTGGTTGGTTGACAGGTTATTCTGGGTTTACAGCTGCGAGTGCTGCATGCTGATTATGAAGAACGATCTCACAAGACGGCATTGACCTCTCACTATTTGATAGCAATAGTCTTGTCAGAACTTCGCGAGCTGTGTAACCTATGGTTTCGACGACAGTCAAATGGTCTTTAGATGGCACAGGAATAAAAGTCGTCGGCAAAGGGGAACAGAACTTGTTCACGCACAGCACTCATCGACATGGTTCAGGTGGGTGTCATAATGGAGGGGGCTGGTAAAGTGGAATTCGCCGGAAAGACTGTGTCGATAACTTCATTCTAAAGTCCATTCAGGTAAGCGGCCGAAGTTCTCGGAACCGCCGGAGTAGATAGAGACTAGTAGACCAGCTTACGCATGCGAATTAGAGTGAGTTTCTGACAGATGGAAGAATAAGCGAGGCTGAGACATTCGTGGAAGCCGAATGTGCTTCCTCAGCCAATTGAACTGAACGCCCGTCACGGGACGTCTCTTGTTGACGGCTTTCCTGTCAGTTCCAGGCACTGCCGTTGCAAGCTAGCACCAAGAGACGTCGACTGGCGAATGGGAAGGCTCGGCTGGTGATGGTTGTCTCAGAGTTCCTTGAATCGAGGCTTGACTAGCTCACAACGCAGGGGCATGGGCGATTGACTAGAGCCAGCCAAGCCAGTCCATGAAACAAAGACACCGGCCATGAAGGGTGGCGACGTCATGGGGATGCAACCTACTTCGCATAGCGGCCGGTCAATTAAGTCGTCGTAACATGATGATTGATGCATTAGCCTGATTGCGAGCTGTAGGGTTGCAGCTACATGCGGCTCACGTCTCCTTTCTTCAAGGATCATCGCGGGACTAGCAGACACAAAGTGCTGGGACAAGGTGATTCAGGAGCGGGGAACACTTGGCAAAAGGTCTCGATAGAGCCAGGATCGCGATGATGGGCTCTCTCTTAGTAGAATCTGACGGCGACATGACGTCCAGAAGCTCTCATTATAGCCTTTACCAGCCTCCCCTCCCTAGAGGCTGAACTTATATTGCGCGCATCCTGTTATCCCACGCGGCCTTCTCGCCCGAGTTGTCTATTCCTTCTTTCAATTCTCCATCTCCATCTCTATACATACGGTAGTTGAACTGCCGCAAGCATGGCCCCGCTTCCATCCCTACAAGATCTGGGCTTGGCTCAGGTCTTTGCTCGAGCTCTCGCTTCACCAACGCTCTCTCCACCGACGCTCGTGGCTCGGCAAGATGCCCCGACAGCTACAGTAACCGTCATATCCGATGGCGGAGGTTCTGGCACGAATCTGAGTGGAGGCGCCATCGCCGGCATTGTTATTGGCACCGTCTTTGGAACTCTTCTTCTTCTCTGGGTTATCCGTTCATGCTTCAACCTCGGCGCGCCGCCGCAAGAGCGCGAGAAGTGGTATCATTACACCGAGCCTCGACACCGTCACCGATCGCGAAGCAGGAGACGCCGCTCCAGCGTCTCAGTTCCGCCTCCGGTAGTCATTCGGAATTCTCATTCGCGAAGTCATCGTGGTTCATCGCCCAGTCACCACTACAGCGATTCCGACCGCGGCCGATACTACGTCTAACGGAGGGCCTTGGACTTGATACAAGGCGCAGGCGACAAGAAGCGCTTACACGATAACCCTCCGTTTTATACTGCGACAGAGCATCAACCACCCACTACACATCAATACAATTACCTGGAACTATTATCACGAGGTTTGGTCAGGAGTTACGGCGAACGGCTTTTGTTAGCCCGTTGCGGCATTACTGGTTATACGATGAATCACGCCACGAAGTAGGGAGGCCTTAGAAGACGAGTGTATTATTTGGAGAAATGTACCATGTTATTATGATTCATGATATTTATACAATTATGTTTTATTTTTGAAACAGCCCAGGTATTGTCGCAATCCGCATCAAGAGGTGAAAGTGTAGTCTCTCATCAACAATCATGAGTTGGGAAATCTGAACTGACTGACAGGTCGATGAGAATGCTCACGACATACACATCGCATAGCGACAAGCAAACAGCGATATACATGCACCTATCCGCAGAGTCGCATAGAGCCTGTTTGTTCCATTTCCCGTCAAAGGCAGAAGTAATGATGCCCAACCGCAACCCAATCCACACCCAAGATATAGCGCCAACGCCATTAAATCATGCCGGCTTTCATGAACGCATTGGTAGCGCCTGGTATCTAAACGAGGCACCCCTGCGTAGGAATTTGTTCAACCCGCGCCGCAGAGTAAAGCGGAAATAGATTGCAATCAGCAAACACTTCACTGCGCCGGAAAGGCTGAGTAGAAAGATGTGGAAAGGTTCCATCATTGTTCCTCGCGACGGTGCCTCAAGCAGCTCGGTGATGGTATACTCATTCTTAGACACGGCCTCAGAACGCGCAAGCGTATTGCCGTGCTTGTCGACTGCCTCCACGCGAATGAACTCTCTCGAACTTTTGGGAATCGCAATCTTGGTCTCAAACGTAGTCTTGCAGACAGATCCGTGATCATGAAAATCACTGCTCGCAGCATCACTTTCGCCCTGGATCCGCCAGCCAACAACCTCTGTCGCGCCGTTCCAGCTCACAAATAGCACGTTCTTCTGTGGTCGCCTTGCAACGTCGGGGAGGGTCTTGGGACGGCCAACCTAGCGGTACTTGAATGTGCGATAGCTCTTGACCCAGGCGAAGAGGTCGAGGTTGATGGGGCCGATGTGCGTGTCGCACAGAACCTCACCTTCTCGAGTGAACTCGGTAAAGGCTGGGACGTGACCCATCCAACAAGTACGTTGCCGTTTGGAAGTAACTGAACAGATCCTTGCGAAGGAGACAGTATCTTCTTGGGCGCAATGCAGTCCTGTTCCGGAGTAGCTGTCATTGCGTCAATGCCGAGGTTGATCATAAGGCCACGGCTGAACTTTGCAGTTTTATGGTGGCCATTTGAGCCGTTGTCAAAGACAGAGGCAATGCCTTGTTACCCTGCCAAGCAGCGTGATGGTTCCATGT
The DNA here is from genome assembly GCA_013266195.1 of Fusarium zealandicum. Lineage (NCBI taxonomy): Eukaryota > Fungi > Ascomycota > Sordariomycetes > Hypocreales > Nectriaceae > Fusarium > Fusarium zealandicum. Next base: position 25,379 of record JABEYC010000042.1, on the reverse strand, counting down.
AAAGTCCGTAGCAGCGCCATCGGAAAGATCCTCAAACGAGTGGTTCCATCCGCCGAGTTGCCAAAGAACACTCCCATCTTCTCCACTGATCGCCGCGACATTGCAGAAATATCTCGAAGAGATGATATACTTTCCCAGTGCGTCTTTGTCGATGCTGTTGATGTGAAAGTAGTCAAAGGCGTACTTGGCCGTCTTGCCCTGTCCGTTGAGCGGCGCGAGGGTTTCGTTGACGGGGAGGTGGTCGGAGGCTTGCCACTCGAAGATGAACTTATCTGTGTTCAAGCCGATCTCTTGAAATATGCTGTCAAAGATCCAACCGTCGGAGATTCCATATAAGGATAGGTCGACAGCCTTTCGCTTGTAGGTGGCCATGAGCGCGGTGCTGTCTTCCGTGATTCGGAACTCGTGAAGATCGCCAATAAAGTCGTCAACGGGCACCACTTTCTTGAAGACTTCGTACGACTCGTTAAGCTTGGACAATACTGTTAGTTACGCTCCTGCACAATTTCAGATGAGACAGCAATGCATCATCGCGCCCTTCTCTCGAGCAAAGTCAACGTGGTCACTCACCATCAAGTAGTATCCTTCGCCGAAAGTCCCACTATCCGTGCCATGCCAGAACGTGATATAGTCTTTACCGTTGAAGCGCTGCACCTTCAAGTCCATCGCCTGTCCCCATTTCGTCTGCATCCAGACTAAGTCACCAGCATTGTCTGATATGACCGGTCCTGGCGTCTCGACATATACACCTCGGGGCTCGATGAATGTATACCCGCTATCGCATCGCTCGTTTGTCTTCACTAGAACTGGCCGTGGTGACTGGGCCCCGAACGACTCGTAGCTCCTGCGCGGATATGCGCCGTACCAGCCCCAATCATACCATGACGCCGAGAGCCTGTCACTACTCTCAATTGTGCCACTTGAAGCTGACACCGAGTGGAAGAAAAGAATTTGGAAACGCAAGAGCGCGAGGATCAACGGACTCTGTAGTCGGAGGCGATGTAATGCTGTGGGAGGATACATGGGCCCAGTCGAACGAGGCGAGGATATCCCAATCGCAAGAAGCCGCAGCGCGATGGTTTCTTACCAATCTAGAGAAAAGCTTCTATTTGAAAGCTAGGATCAATTTGGAATGAGAGTATCTGCGACTACGAAAAGCTAGACGATGCGAGGAAGGGGGGTGGTGGATTGATAGCAGTTCGCCGCGTGGTCGATCGGCCAAAGATCCAAGCAACTCTACACTCCGTTCAGCAGCTATGCTCTTGGCCTTCCCCATATGTAGATACCAGGAAGACGATGCTCTATGCTAAACATGAGCAGCTAATCGGGTTGGTAGTGGGAGATGATAAAAGCAAATGATTGGGCAACAACCAGCATCTTCAGGCGAACTACCCATTCATCCATGCTTTCAAGGCTTCCTTTCGGCATCATCCATCCCTGAGTCGGCCATACTCCCTACGGACTACGGAGATAGCTTGAGATAGGGCCCGGGATGTGGGAAGTCTTCCGTAGGAGAACCATGTCATTGAACGTTCCGTTGGGGTTCTGCACGTAAGAAATACATTTTTACTGATTCCGAGTACACAACACGCGGGCTTTCCTCCACTAAGATGAAGCGGCGCAATCTACAAGGCGACTCGCCTTAGGCGGCCAAGGTTGGAGTTCGACGACATGCTACCAAGGGCCGCGCAACTGGTTCCATCTGAAATGGAGAAAGGAAGACGGGGGTCCCTGGTCGCCGAGTTAATGGTATCTGCTTCACCACTCGCGGATGGGTTTGCCCGAAATACCTAGCAAGCTAGAGGGCCACGCGGCCCAAGGCGACCCTTGAGATGGATGGTTCACAACGTCCCACTTCCCGACAGACGTAATCCGCAAAGGCTTGGCCTTCCAAAAGGAATAAGGTGCTTTTATAAAACAAAACAATAATGGTAAATGACGGAACAGTAAAGTAATATCTAACACGAAAGGCATATTGTTTCGTAGGAACCAGCGTTATATTACTCTTCTTCCCCTAGAGCAGTATCGTACTTGACATAAGCTGTGCCTGGCAAGTCTGTGCTTTGTAAAGGTGTATGGAGGGGTCTTACACTTTTGCCTTCTACAACATTGGCTAAAGTCTCACAAGTAGTGATAAAGAGAAGCAATTGTAACGTGTTAAGATTTTAGCTTCTTCATAGCTACAGAAATTAACTAATGGCGTATGCCCTACTGTTGATTCCAAAGCTGCGCAACAAGGCAAGGGCTGGTTGTTGAGAAGCTATGGCGACATTTGTCAGACAAGCCATCGTGTAGAAAACTGCAATGCCAACATTACTCTGCCCATCTAACAACTCGCTAACCAAGGTACACGTAGGCCTCTACGATCAGTAGATGTGCGTATATTCCCAACTTCCATTGGTTTCTGCAAGTTGACAGGTTGCCTAACCTCCTTTCACGTTCATTATGAAATTCCATCCCTACTAGATAGAGTAAGGCCCCTCCAAGAGGATGCGAATTTCCTTGCGAGACACGCGAATGAAGGTAAGAACAGCCGGCCGGGCAGTATTCACTATAGTCAAAAGTTCCCTAAAGCTTAAGGAGTTATGATTATCTTCTCCTAATAGAAGCGCAGAAGCTATAGCAGCCTTATAATTAGTATATTCCTAATTATTAAATAATCTCAGGCAAGGTATAGAAGAGTATGAGTTAGTAGGCCGGCTGCGTTTTCCTTTAGCTGCATGCCACATTAGACGGCCTCAATCTCCCGATAACCAATCCCTAAACATTGCCCGAGTTATGGGCGTCGTTGACAAATTAGTTGGTCATTTGTTTTCGAGAAACGAAAACACAGGAAAGTCGTCTAGCAGCAGCCAAGAGTTGGTTAGAAAGAGATAAAACAGGTGTAGCAGCGCATTTTAACTGGAATCGGGCCCGCGAGGTCCTGCAAGATCAAACATGAGGAATTTCATTCGTCTTATTTTGTGTTAGTCGTTTCTGAGGTTCAATGCGGGTTACATGTGATGCGTTTAGATCAAACTTGATTCAAGTACCTATATTAGTATGACTAGATCGAAAGACTCTCGAGAGTTGACTTCTTTAGTATATTGTAATCTATTACAACAGAAACTCCCAGATCTTGGCAGAAACAAGAATTCCATCGTGAGCCGCTCGAGCTCTGGTAATACCCTCCTCGTACATCTCCTTGCTAAAGATCTTTTGAGCATACCTTGCCTCCATGATCTCCTCCATGATATAATCGTCGAATTCGGGATGAGCCTGGAAGGAGATGACCCGCCCTGGCTGATAAAGGCCCTGAATCTCACACCTAGAGCTGCTGCCCAGGCTGACTAGCCCTTGAGGAACCTCTAGGACTGCGTCTCGGTGCATTTGATGAAGGGCCTATCGAGAATATTAGCCTAGACACCTCGTTAAAGCCTGTTGACTACGTACTAGTGAAGAAACGCCCAAAAGCTTCTGACCGGTCTCATTCAGGTTGATCCGGTCGACGCATATTTCCCATCCACCATCGCTTACTCCGACCTTGGCGCCTAGCGCTCGGCCAATGATCTGGTGGCCAAAACAGATACCGACGATAGGCTTCTGCGTGGTTGTGTAAACTGCCTTGACGTAATCGACGAGCTTGAGGATCCAAGGATCGTCGGCGAAGACTGTGTGTTCTGCGCAAACTGAAATCAGCTTTACTCTCTCCAATTAATGGAAATGTCGAGATACGTACTGCTCCCGGTCAAGAGAAAACCGTCCGCATCCTCGGGGTTGGGATATGATTGGGCGCTGACAACATCCCACTTGCTAAGGTCCAGGCTCACATCGTTTCCTTTGGACCTTAGAGCTTCGTCTTTCAGACCCTTTGTGAGGAGTTCGCGAAAAATGTCTCCATATGAGCCACGCGATGCATTGACGGAAGGAAAAGGTGTATCGCACTCTAAAACAGCAAGACGAAAGGTGCGCTTCATTTTGTCTATATCTTGATCAAGAATGGAGCAGGAAATGGCAACTCTTTTCTGTCAAACGAGTGAAGCCGGACTTTATTCTAGAGCTCCCCCCTCCCTCTCATCTCTGGATTCATGTGACCCAAGTCCCCCGAAATCGGTAAACCATAGCCGCCGGTCTTATCGTCAGCTGGTCATTCGGATCCCCTCATTTGGAAGAGCCGCGTCGGCGGAAAGTGAGCTCATTGGGCTCCGGTATCTCTCCTCGGTCCGCCTTGGAGCCGCTGGTTACCGCGACTCCACATGGCCTCAAGCAGATCAAGAGTTCCGCTGAAAGCTAGGGAAACTTGTTTAGATAGAGGCAATCTTGCTTTGGATTTGTATAACTTATTTTGCGGAAAGTAGCGTTGAATATTTTTCCCCATCTGACATAGCTAATCCAACCCTATCGCAGATAGAGCTTTAGAAACATCTTGCGAGCGGTTGGAAATCGCAATCTTTGACATGCATGTCTTTGCCAGAAAACCTCGAAAAATAGCCGCTTATATCTAATTTACTGAACGCGCCATTTGCATAAGTTCTAGACTGGCCGATCTAACGTGTGCCGGGAGTCTTCACATCCGCCACTGGCAGATGGCCCCATGCCGCGATTTCCCAGAGCCAACATGGATGGCTCACAATCATCTTCTCTGCGGTCTCGTTGCTTCCGTATTTGGATAACTGGCCCTTCTTTATAAAAGCGTTACCTGGTTTATACTCTCCGACATCGTTCTTTGGATTTTGCCATAGTGTAGGAAGAAAACAAAGATATGACAGCGTTCTCTACTAGCTGCGGGCTTTCTGGCACGTTCAGAACATCTACGAAGGACCACTGAGATGTGACAATAAACGGAGGCGAGACATAATTGAGATTGAACGTCTTGTAAACCTATCTCAAATAGAAATTGGGGTCTGAAATGTTCCATCCGTTTCCAAGTCCTAATAACGGCACAAAGACTGACTGAACAGCGTTATTTACCTTTGTCAGTTGTAAGTGGCAAAGGGTTGGCATTGAATCAGATGAAACACTGTTCATGGAGTCTTGGGGTTTTAGACAAAGAACATGTGTTGTTCGGAATCTCGAGTGCGTTACTTTGGCTGTTCTTTTGTTCAAACTTGTATGTAGTCTTGTCCAAACAGAGGGGTTGCCCTCACGAAAGGCTTTATAGAAGTAGGGACAAGACAGACATTGCCATTCAACTAGTTGACCTGTGACCCTCATAATTGATCATTGGCTTCGCGTTTCCAACATGTCAAATACTATCATTGATTTCGATATCCAACCACCACGGCAAACACCTCTTTGCCAAAAACATTTTCAAAATTTCGCCCGCCACCAGATCAAGCTTCAAATAAAGGAAAAAGAGACCAGAGGCATTGGAAAGCAGAAGGAATCTCCGTCGCCAGCATCAACAGTCCCGCCGGCCAGGATTCAACCACGGAGAGCCGCAAAAGACAAACACTTGCGGATCAAGGCCAAAGCCAAGGTCATTGCCCAGGAGATCAGGGCCGGAGAAGCTGTTTCCAGCTCGCCGAAGAAGAGAAAACGTGCCAACGATGAAGGCGAGAGCTCTAAACCATGGTCAGCCTTCACGGAATCATTGGAGCGAGAAGTAGCTCGAGCGATCAAACGAGTTAAAAGAGCAGGAAATCACCAGTGTCCATTTGGGCCTTTGCCGTGGATTTGCACGCTGTGCACGGAAGAGTTTGATAACTGGAACAAGCAGTTCGGCTGCCCGGAAATATCACAAAAGGCACCTTTTGCTGATATGGCTCCTGTAGGCATCTCACTGAAATTACATTCACGGCAGAGTCTGGATGTTCTCGGCGTCGCCAAATTACGGTGCGGAGACATGTGCTATAGTATAGATGCTTGTAAGCAACCGATGTTTATATTCTTATGAATTATACGTGTAATCTTGCCGATCGAGTTAAACATCTTTGTTGGGACACCGTCTCAATCATGTATGAAAGATATATATGCCTTTCTCTTGCGGCTGCCATCTGTATTTGCGTGTCTTTCGGCTCTAGGCCATCACCTAGTTCTTGAAGATAAACAAGCGATTGTTGAGTCTGTATGTTATTTGCTTCTGATAGACTAACCCAAAAGTTCTTGAATGTAGTGTACTGGTCCCGGGAAAGCAACCTTCATTTGCAACAGCCCAGTGTTCTATCGCAGGCGATCTATTCCAAATTGAGCTCGAAGAGGATTTCTACTTTGCAACTCTATAATAAAGTTATTATTACTAAAGGAATAGCATTAAAAAGCGACGTGGAATGGCTGGATTGGTCATGGGGTGATAGTCAATAACCTGTCTGCCTGTTCATTTGATTTGCCAGCAAGCAGTGAAATCATGGATTATCTGACTCGTCTTTTTTAAGGAGCGGTGATTTTATTTGACTTGTACGAAGTCATCCTGTAGCCTCTGTGAGTATCTTAGCCTTGCGTTGATAATCCTTTCGTTGGGCTCTACATTTGGCTTTATATCTAATGATTATTCACTGTCGAGGACAGGTTGGTAAATAAACAAGTTAAGAACCGTGACCAAAGGCCCCTTCTCATCTTGTCGATAATGTGTAAACTTAGTATACACGACCCGAAAGCACCCGGGAGTTTTCTCAAGCACAAAACACCTACTGCGTTGAAGCTTTGCTGCAAGTCGAGGTGGTCGGCCGTCTTGAGTGATGAGTCCGCACACTCCACGCCAGACGCAACGTGTCAGACCTTCATAACTTCTTCATCAGGCCATACGTCATGCCAACTTTTACTCGCAGTGCGCCCTAGAGTTAATATGTGTAGTACAGCATGATAGGCTGCGAGTCCTAAGTCATTGAGCACCTGATGTTACAAAAAAGGCCATGCGATGGGCGTGAAGCGGACAGGCCGAGAAGCGGACCCCGCTCCCGATGGCGCGGGTTTTGCATCGGCAAGCTCGCGTAGGGGTCTCGAAGAGTGGGCACGAGGGGTCATCGGAGCTTTGAGAAGATTGCTGTTGGTCGAGCTGACTGGAAAAGCGTGTCTCGAATGAGCTGCATGCCCATGCCGACAGGGGCCGAGTTCCACTGAGCAAGTTTGTCTCACAAGATGCAGCGCATCTTGTCTTGTTGCAGAACCCGGTGAAGAAGAAGCAGAAGAACAAATGGCATGGAGGAGCGGGAGCGGGAGGCTTGAGTTTGAGCTGGCGATAGTGACGCAGCGACGCTTGGTGGCGGTTAATCGGGTGGCAAAGAAGCCTGGAGCATGGTTCTACGATCGCCAGCTGAGTGAGGGGGGTTGGCTAGTGGGCACCAAGCAGCTGTGAAGACGAGAATGACCCCGCCGTCTTATCATGACGGGGACGTGGTGATGAATCGGACAAGAGACCTGGGCCTGGTTGTTATTACTGTTGCCGGAACTCTGAAGCAAACCTGGAAGGCGCCCATTACCAACAACTAGCCTGTCAGGTACAGTTCATCCTTCCGGAACATTCGAGATCCGGAACTCCTGTTATCTCGAACCATCTTGTACCACGTCTCTCCAGCCTTAAGTGGCTCGCCATTAGCCCGCCCAAACCCCACGCCAAAATCACTCACAGAGCTGCACGCGGCATCATGTTCTCCACCGAGTCCATGCTGGATCACCAACCAGAAAGGTAATTCCCTGCTTCAGGCCCCTCATCCCACATTCATCCGTCGGTAGCTTAGTGGGGGGGTGTTGGAGAAAGCGCACAAAAGCCGCATCGACGCACAAAGCCCGCAAGCTGTCGTCACTCGTGTATATAAGGCCCTTCAGGATCCTACGTTAGCTATCCCTTCTCTCCAGAGATCCATATCGAAAACGATAAACAACCTTTACCACAAAACATTTAAGAATCTTTCAGGTTTTACACCTATCCCAACAACAAACATCACAATGGCTGGCGACTGTGGATGCTCTGGCGCTTCTAGCTGCAACTGCGGCTCTAGCTGTGAGTGGCCAACCTCGGGACTGCTTGTCCTCTTACACCTGATACTGACGAGACCTCCAGGCTCTTGCTCCGGCTGCGGCAAATAAGCTGCCCAATCCTCCTTTGGCACCCACCACGATGACCAAAAACCATTGAGATACCACATCCGTGGCACTTGTCACCATTCTTGCTCGGTCCGAGTCTTTGTCGGTTCTTGCACAAATTCCTTGTAATTCCGACGAAACGAGTTATGGGTTCTTGAGCGTTGGGTTTCTGAGCATCTTGTGGCTGGGATCTGGGGTTCACTAGAATAGCTTCTAGTCCATCTTTGGGAATACATTCCTTTTGAGCTGTTCCGATAATGGATGCGGCCGAGAATGCTGTGCCTGTGAAAACGGTGTCTATTCCTGCGTAATGACCATGGTTGTTCCGTGAGGAAGTCCAATTGCCTGCCTGCCTTGCGGCTACTTCACCGCTGACTCATGCAGAGCCTTACAGTGTGGGCGATCATACTCTGCTTCATATGTAGCCTTACCCAAGAGATGCAGCTGAGTATCCTCGTGATCATCCTGGAGTCTGACTAAAAGCCAACAATGGAACCGATGATGGGGAAAACTCGGTTACCCCGGATTCTCACCAATAAATCCTCATTTAACCCCTGCTAATCCAAGACCAAAACGTCTCTGTTCTAGGCGTCCTCTGGTCGGTTCACTCCCAGTTACTACTAGTATGTCTCCGTTGCCGGGAAATGGTTTTGCATGTGACAGCCAATGTAAGAATGACTTCTGACTGCGCCATGTGAAAGGCTCACGTGGACATTCTTTCTACGGCAATTCTGGCAAATCTTCATTCCTTCTACCTTTTGGATCTCTTTTACTGTATTTCCGCAGTGCTCTGTCTCCTTTTCTTGGACCTAGTCAGGTGAAAACGCAAGCTTCTTCTTTCTCTTGTCATCGAGACATGCCGCTGTCGAGGGTAGACGAGCCCATCACAGAGTCGCTGACGTCGCGGGGTACATCCAGCACCACCCAATAGGTGCCCTCCACTGAAGTACCCTTGGACAAATAGGGTAAACGACCCCCGAATGACGCTGAACATCGTGGCTTACAGCGCGCTTTGGTAGGGCACGCAGAAACTTGGAACGCAGTGTAAATGGCTGCTTTTGTGAGTGTCTCTTGTATTCCGTCACCTACCTCATCATCATCGTGTCTTTTCCCTTTCTTTTATTTTTTGCCGACACATACTATCTTCCTCCTTTTCAGAAAAGACATCCTCGGGCAGACAGGAAAAGTGGCGCTCGCCATGACATAACCTCCCCATTAGCTGGCCTCCACTACTTCAACTTGACCCTCTGACGTCGTGACTCGCGACGCGGCTGAGCGTTGACGCAAACGAGCACGAGCCAGACAAGACAGCCCCCCCTCGTCTCTTTGCCCTCCGGATTCACCGGATCGTTTGCGACAGCTTCATTAGACCGTTGAGATTCGCTACTGACCGCACAACTTGCGATTTCAGGATACCCCTTGGCTGTCGCATCTTGGATCGTCGCCCATGTCTTCCCGCGACGATGCATCCCTCGGCGCATCGCCTCCCTCCTACGAGCCGCAGTCTTCCTCTGGCGGCGCTCCCTCGACCTACGCAACCTTCTCCCCCGTAACACTCTCCGCAAATGCCCCCTCACGATCCTCCCGTCGATCAACCATCCTCGTTCACCAAAAGAGCCCGCTGCTCCTCGCCACCCCGCCGCAAATAACCCGCGCCCTCGCCTACAGCCACCCTTTCCTCCTCCCTCTGAACAACCTGGCCGGACTGCTCACCTGGAGCACCGGAGATCCTTGGCAGAGCTTCCTGTTCCTCTGCGTCTTCTGGGCCACTGCGCTCTATGGAGATGTGTTAGTGACATGGGCCGGCCCTGTGTTGGTTGGCGTGGCCCTCATTTCTGGCATGTACGGCAGGAGATACAGTCCTCTCAGTAGCAGTGGATGGACAGAACCTCGAAGTCAAAGCAAAGATGCCAATACCACCAGCGCAAACCAGACTGCTGGTGAGGGAAGCCAGCAGAAGGGAAAGGCCAACGGCCCCGAGAAGCAGTCGAAGCACGTACGAGGAAACTCCGAGGTCACCAATACCAAGCACCAAAAGACGCTGGACGAGATCGTCGAGACCCTCAAGCAGTTTACAGGGAGATGCAACGTACTCATGGAGCCCCTTCTGGAAATGACGGATTTCCTCAGCACCCAGACAACCCCGACCAGTGCCACTACCCGCCCGGCGCTGACCATCATCTTCATGCGACTGCTCATCATCACGCCCATATGGATCGCCTTGACCATCCCTCCGTGGAGAGTAGTTACCACAAGGCGTGTCATACTGGTTGGGGGCACAATAATCATGACTTGGCACGCAAGAGTTATGAGGGTTTCAAGGGCAATTCTATGGAGAAGTTCCATGGTTCGACGAGTGGCTGCCGCAATTACAGGTCTTCATTTCGATTCTCCCGAGAAGCCATTCCGCAAAGACTTGGAGGTCGCTGCCAAGAAGGGCAAGGAACGTGTGGACCAAAAGCAGGAGTCGGAGCTCACAAAGGCCCTTGGAAAGACGTCAAGCTTTCAAACTAACCATGGACGAAGGAATGGCGGCACCAGGACTGCAGGCGTCAAATTTACCTTTATCATTTACGAGAACCAAAGACGATGGATTGGTCTTGGATGGACAAACAACCTATTCGCATACGAACGACCCGCGTGGACGGATGAGCATAACAACTCGGTACCTGCAAAGGACGACTTTGAGTTGCCTGGGGTAGAAGATGGCAGCCGAATGGAGTGGCGATGGGTCCAGGGCAGTCGATGGCGCGTTGATGGAGTGGCCGACGAACAGGTACCTATCGAATACGACGGAGAGGATGGTAAAAGTGGTTGGATCTTTTACGACAATAAGGTACGGAAAATCGGCTATCGCAATACGGTATCAAAGTGCTAATACCTATTTCAGTGGCAGAACGGGCATCGTGGCCAAGACGGTTGGAGCCGGTGGACGAGACGTAGGAAATGGTACCGCGATGCTGAGCTGGTCGAGGTAGACCAGGCGGATGATAGCCACGACCATGAAGGAGCAGAGCCTAAGGAAGCACCTTCAATAGCGAAGCTGAGAAGCCAGCCCTACAACTCGAGCAACGAGACCATGGTGCCCACACGACCTGATGAACAGGCCCACGCCGAGGACCTCAGCAACGATGACGCGAGCTTCAAAGCAGCAGACGATTCCCTGTCAGTACACTCGACATCATCGAGATCATTCTTCCGGTCACCTTTAATGCGAAAGCGAGTCGCTGACCGATCCGTCGCCGATAAAGAGCGTACTAGGAGGGGAAGTAGGACGAGCAGGACGAGCAGCCTGTACGACGATGACGCGAGCGGCCTCGGGGCAGAGCTAGCACTGGAGATCCAGAAGCAGGGCAGACCGGGCGGATCATGGGGGATTGGCGACGAGGCCCGGATGAGTCTGGAGTGACTGGACCGCGTCACATTGTTAGTGTTCAGGGGCCATTGCAGACAAGATTGGTTCGATGCTGAGACGATGCTGTTTTCAAGGTAACTCCAAACTGTTATACTAGTGTGACTGATTGGCAATCATGGATAGGTACAGAGGGACGGCGCAAGGTTGAAGCATTTCGTGTAGGATTAGAGTGATGGAGAGCAATGCAAGATACCATGGGGTTTTACATTCACGCAAGACATCAGGACTCTGAGCAGTCTGCTTGTTGCAGGCCCGAGGACTGGTCAACTGAGTAGTAATGGGGAAACATTCGTCCGGATTCTCCCAGCACTTGTAAATTAAGGAAGGCATATCGCAAAGATCTCGTGTGGACTATGCGATAGCCAAACTGGAGGGTCTAATCTCTTCCATATTGGCCAAATGAGCCCAACATCGTACCTGCCACCGCCCTCACTAGCTTGCACATCGAAAGTGAGTACCTCAGGCACTCCAAGTCCGCAGCTTCCCTCTTATCACTCTGGATCTAAATCTGCAAGTGTTCTTGTTACAGCAATGTCCTTGTGATGGTGTAGTCCAACTCTCTTCATTGGCAGTCGGATGCGATGACAATGTCGTCGAGTTCCCGAACAAAGAATGAGTCGTGGTGCAACTCGACAATGACTCCTCGAGGGATACACAATTCAAGACTGTCACACTCGGAATAAAGGGCGTTTACTTTATCGGTAGTGCAGAGGAACCGCCTTTTTCGCATCCTGGTTTGTGCTTGGGCTTGCTTGTCACTGGTGGACTGCCAGCTGTTGAACTTCTCTGCCGGTGCTCATCACTGCTGGAGTTGTTTTGCTTTACCACCTCTCCTAATCGAAAGCTCGAGACGAAAACTTTTCAAAATCGCGGTAAACAACAAACTCTTCATCCAAAACTTACGAAGAAACGTCGCGATGGATCCTCAACCGCCCCGAGGCCAGCAACGCCCCCTTCGCAAGAAGAAGAGCAGCCGCGCGGACACGCTCACGCTCTCCATCTCTCCCGAACACGCTCGCCAAACATCTCGGAGCATCACTTCGCCTGCGAAGCCATCCCCAGCCATACGCTCGACCCACTCGTCCATCGTCTCCTCCGACCTCCCCTACCGAAGCACCTCCACCCTCGCCCACCACCGCAACATCTCTGGCGTTTCTCCCGACCTCTTTAGCCCCAATATCGCTGCGTCTTTCAAGTCTGTCGACCACGGATCTGTTCGTTCGGAGCGTCCTGAGCCGAGAGCCGAGTCTGCCGAGACGGTTCGAGGGCCTGTCATCTTGGAACGAGGCGCAACACCGCCCTTGACACCGTTTCCACCCTGGGTGAGCGAGGACGAAGACGAGGAGCGCTGCAACCGTCAGTGGCAAGGTACAGTCGAAATACATGATTCAAGGGCTGGTAATAAGCGACAGAGCCTCGATTGTGGACACATTCCTCTTGTGGTCATGCGTGTTGAGGCCAGTCGGATCATCAGCTCTGCCATTCATGGTTTCGTGCTTGCTCTACAATCCGTCATAGCTCTGGCGGTATTTGGCGCCTTGATGTGGCTTACGGTGTGGAAAGAGAACGAGCCGGACAATGACTTTACAGAATGGCAAGCCCTACTCGTTCCCTCGACACTCGCAAGTCTCCTAACTCTGATTATAGGCTTTGGAGATTCGCCGAGCCCTCGCTCGCTGCAGTCATTCTCCTCTGCTCTGGCACTCTTCTCGCCCACGAAGCAAAGGGCCTCTCCACCGTTGCGCTGCTGTACCTTCAGTCACTAATCATGGCTGTCACTACTGGCGCAAGCCTCATCCTCTGGGCACGATGTCTACAGGAGCAGAGTCGTGCTGCCAAGAGCGTCCTGATGGGATGCGACGTTTTGATGTGGGGACTTGCACTGTTTGGCTTCATCAGGGCGGTAGTGGTGTGGAAGGTTGAGACGATTGAACAAGGGGCGGATGTCGAGAGAGGCGCCACTTACGGGACGTTTGTGCCTTGGAATACGGGGGGTGAAAGGAGAGAGTCACTTTGAAGGGTAGAAGAGGCTCACGGATCAGGCATATGCGAGGCTTGGCATGGCAAAAGAGCTCGGCTTTAAAAAGGGATGAAAGTGAAGATGAGAATAAAGGAATAGGTCTATGTAGACAAGCAAATGTTTTCTTCTCCAGTCGACGGCCGATTTCAGATAAGAAAAACCCCAAATATTATACCCGAGGAAGTAATGTTCTCCTCGATAAAGTAAGATCCATAGCTAGCTATTGATTCGACCGGATATCCTTTGTGAAGACTGGACAACCATTCGCAAGAGATACAGCTTGGGACAACAAGTACCAGCTTACTTGGTATTTCGTGATCATCGGGAATTTCTGAAGAGGCCTTCGTAGGCAACCAATGTCTCTAGCGTCGTCGGGTTTGCAAAGTATCGTCAGTCATGATAGAGGTCTCGACCGGAGACAAAATTGCCAACTTACCCCCGACGCGGTTTCCTTTCCTGCTTTAGAGGCGTCTATAAACTCCTTGAAATTTTTGAATCGCGACTTGTGACCCATGAAGCTCTGCTTTTGATCGTAACCGATCCATTTCTTTTGCATCCTTTCGCGAGATCCCCGCTCCCTGTTCAGATCGGTCAGTGCAATCCCGCCAATGCAGAGCCTGCTAATGCGTACGCCTCCAGAGCAGCAGCAACTTTCCTAGCAGTCTCCTTCTTTTCTCTTGCTGGCTTGGCACGTCCCTATAGTTTCGCTGCGTTCCGGGCCTGTTTGGCGCAGGCATGGTATTCGCGGTCGTCAACCCAGAACTTGCTACCGAGAGGAGCAGCTCCCGATTTCTCTCGCCTTCTCTCTGAGATCTTGGTTCTGGAGGGATCTTTGAGAGCAGTAGAGCGTAGCTCGGGGTCGCTGTAACGTCTGGCCAGCTGGCGTTTGCCAAAAGTCGATTTCGAGGCCTTGGCCCGGAACTCTTGACGAAACTTATCGGTTCGTACTCGAATGCCATACTAGTATCTGTCAGGGTTTGTCGTGCTGTAGGATGCGGTGAACTTATATGGAATTGGTTGATGTTGAGATGGCTCATACTGAATATCATCTCGAGCCTGGTCAAGGTGTTATATATATTCGCTGGTCTAAAGACTGGTTCCATGGACGATATTAGTATCGGCCATGGGAAGACAATGGCTTCAATGACATTCGTCGACGTCATATTCTGTATATATCTTCTTTTTACAGTTGGGTTAGATGAGACGTATTAAGAATACGCAGGAATAATGAAAGGAAATCCTCAGGCCTATTTAAAGACGTTATAATGTCATCTTATCGGGCTACAAAAAGGTCGACAATCTCGTTGTTCTTTGCAGTGCCCATCACATGAGACCTCACCTCGGGAAATTGGTCGAATGATTGAACAATCCGGGTCCTCATCAGACTTTCCCATGAAGCAATTGTCAAACATAAAATGGGCTGAATAGAAGCGAGCCCTTATTTGGTCTGTGAGAGTCTAGGAAGCTGACTGGCTGTCGCGCCGGCTTATCTCGCTGACGGCACCGAGGGCCTCGCGCAGTGCGAAAAGGACCGTGTCTCTATGCCGGTTTGAATTGATCGTGGTGGTATCGCTTTTGTCTTGATTTGTGTTCTACGTACGCCTCGGCCAAGTTTCATATTTCTATGTAGAGGCCATAACTAATGAATGCAATGAGGGTTACCAAGGGGCGCACATATCTTCAGGAGGACTAATCGAAGGCTGAGTTGCTGCTTTTGCTGCACTGATGGTCGCATCAACAGCTGCAAGCGGCGCAAACTGACCAAAATCCCGAACAACTATTTTTGCATGATAATGAAGCTCCTTTAGTTCCACTGGTATAGATAGTGCGATTCCACAGGTTGGGTGTCCCATATGTTGAGTGTGCTTCCATGGTTTGCTATTTGCGCGCCTCGTTGATCACGAATCCGCATGGCTGTAACTCTGTAGAATTAAACGAATCGGCCCATTAATCGTTGCTCTTACTATACCATCTATTATCTATTATCCATCTCAATCCATAAACTCCTTTATTCACGCGGAATGATTGAATCGGGCTCCTCAGAACTCTCTACCGTCGACGCTAGCGATTGATCGATGGCCCGTTACTGCGGCACAGCTTGATCTCGCGATCGTCTTTGAAGAAGAGAACACACCCAATTCAATCTCGTCGCTTCTAAACCATAAGGATATCATGATTAAGATAGAAGATTCCTCTGTCTTTGAACGGGATGCCAGAGACGAATTCGACAACCGCCTGCCTACCGCCATAGCAACTAAACGAACGTACGATTATCTTATATCGACAGCATAAACGACTTTATTCATTCTACCTTTGAAAACTTGGGATTTGGTCGAAGGATAAGCCTATCTAAGCCCGTGATTCCTGGCATTGTTGATGAAGATCATGATCAGACACACCTTGGCCGGGCCAAAGTCCAGTTCGAGCCTCCAGCACGAAGCTTCCTATCTAGCGGCCAAAGGACTTCAATGTTCTAAAAGTTTGTGATAATAACACGAGTCTAAAGTTGGTGCCCATCACTAACACTGATGTTAATAAACAGGATAGGCTGCAATTACGACAATATAGATTCTACCCGGCCGCTGTGACGAGGCAGCTTAGGAATTTGGGTCTTTTAGAGTTCATGTCTATTAGAGAGTTCCAGTCGCTTTATTTATCATTTTATTCAACGATGTATATGGCAGTGTGAAAGCGTAGGCGCTTGAGTCAGAAATCGCTACGGCGGTTATGTATAGAGATACGGAATCCTACAACCCGATCATGCGTCTTGGGTAAAGTGGCGTTAGTCGGTATGCGTTGCAGTTCTATAGCCCGAGAATCGAGCCAGATTCAAGAGCGATGAGAACTTTATTGGCAACACAAACAGGAATGTCAACGAGGATGATAAGTTGTTGAACAGCCCGATACCTTACTGTCGACGGTTGCCATAAGCACTTGCTCTCTACAGCCCTGCCCTTGCGATTGGTAAGACCACTTGGGTAGGCAACTGTTTTCGCGCTTACGCCTTTATAGAAAACAGCCGCGCCTTTACAGACATCAAGTCATAGAGCCCGAGAACACTAAGTCTGAAGAGAAGGTTGTAGCCGCCCGACCCGGACTGGAATGGGCTTCGTGGAGCGGCCGCGGTGTCTTTCAGTGGCAAGAGACCCCTGCTCTCTGTAATATGAGATGGTCAGCTAATTGTTTTCACACACGATGTCACCAAGGATGTCGTAGCCCTATGATGCAGGGGAGAGGCAGGCCGCGGATTGACAGGCTGCAGATTGAGACGGCTCAAAGTCAGGCTACGGTGGAAGCAGCTCAGAGCTTGAGCGCTAAACAGAAATCGTATCGGAGCTGCCAAGTTAAAGAGGGTTTGACAAACCAGCGCCTATATGGTTGTCACCGTTGTTAGTTGTAAGCGCTCATGAATGCCGTGGGCTGCAAGAAGCATCAATTCTCTAGTATACCAAGGCCGACGTACAGGAGATCATCGACACAAAGTCAGCCAGCTCCAGTCATAGCCTGTAAGCATATGATGAAATAGCCCCTAATGAGTCTGCAACTGTCAGAAGTGCAACACTCCATAGCTTTGCTTCGGTGTTTCGCTGCAGGCTCCCTGTTTATAAACGAGGCTCTCAGTGGCAAGCAAGTTTATTTGTCTTTCAAGACCACTCGACTAATAGCTCCATGAAATCGTGATTGGGACGCGTAGTAATGTGGAGGGTGTATCCTATCTACCACAAGGTGGCACATCGCCAGTCGGCCACTTCCAGTGCGTTTGATGGAGACATAGCCTGACAGCACAACTTGATGATGTGCCTGCCGTGAACATTAAGGTAGTGAATGGCGGGTTTGAGCCCCTCCTTCTTGACCAGGATTGGCAGAAGAAGCGCTGGGCTAATGGAGGCTAATCATGCCCTTAGCATGCAGGCTGGAGGAACGGGAGCGAGGGAGATACCTGGGTGTAGTTGAAGACACCCTTGAAGTGGGCCAAGATGATATATCCTCAAGCTTGAAACGACTACTTGTTGTTTCTAGATTAATATCTAGGAAAGTACTCGGAGACGTATGACCAGTAAACAGTAGTTCTAGTTCTTTAACTAGCTATTTCATAGCGGCAGCCTGTTCTAGGCTGCCAAGCCTGTTGCACACTATCATGCGTGGCTCCCCATTCAGTTCATACCGTGGTTGTGTGGTGTCACGCCCGATTCACTTGACGCCGTAAACAGTTTGCAACTCGACCGTCGCACTTACCTTTAAAGATGTCAATCCCATTCTCTCTCCTGCCTTTCAAATTTCCAGATTCCTGTTTTCAACTCATCTCTTTGCATCTTTGTCACGGCTCATATAGTCTTCACCATGAGCTTCGCCGCTTCATCGGAGCCCTTCCAGGCATATCAGTCATCTGCCAATCGCAACACCAGACACGATCCAGACTCTTACCACATTTCATCGTTCACGGATGGCTCAGCGTATGATGGCAACGGTACATTCTCTACCATGTCGACACCCCGTGTCATCGATGCTCCTCCACAGCCACAGCGTTCTAATCATGCCACGGGCAACCGCAAGACCATGACAAAGAGCATCGAGACCACCACAGCTAAACCACAAGAAGGCCAATTTATGCATTTTTATCTTCCTTCTCCTCATATTCTGTTATTAACGCCTCGCTTTCAAGCTCTACCAGCGGCCGAACCCGATATCCATGCAGGCCAGGCAGCCTTCCTCGGCAGCTTCATGTTCTCGGCCATGACTAGAAACATCAACGCAACAAACTCTCGGGATACGCAATCTTGCGAATGGCTCTTCAACGACCCTTCTTTCAGCCACTGGAGCACCTCAAAGCACGGCTTGCTCTGGCTGAGAGGCCCCCAAGGAAGCGGAAAGTCAACTCTGCTGAGACAAGCAATGCAGTCTACTCTTGATACGGAGCCTGACTCCGTTCACCTCTATTACGCCTTCACTTCAAATGGTACTGACCTGCCAAGGTCCCGGCTGGGTCTCCTCAGAGCGCTGCTCTACCAGCTGGTACCGCGTTTCCCTGAAGTCTTTGACGACTTGAAGGCCAAGTTTGAGAGAATCAAGGCCGCCTTGACCATTGGTCAGCGCGTATCCTGGAGCGCGCAAGAGCTATTCGATGAACTGATCAAGAGTCTACCCCGGATTCTCAAGACGCAATCCCTCCGCATCTACATCGACAGTAACGACCATTGTGGGGATGATGCGGCAAAGAAGCTGTTACAGGACTTTGCAAAGCTCACCCAGAAGTCTCCCACGCCTAAGAATGAGGTTGGTGTCTTTCAAGGGATTGGAATACTCTTTTCGAGCATCGACTACCCACTCAAAGCTCCCTTTCCGCTATCCTCTGTTCAACTGGACGACAAGAACGGACCAAACATCACACGCTATGTGCGACACCAACTTTACAACATGGATCCTGGCATTCATGACACCATCTTGACAAGAGCTGGGGGATCGTTCCTTTCAGCCCGTCTGCTCGTTACTTACTTCAAGCTCTGCAATACTTTGCCATCCTCCATCGCCCAACAGCCATCACCTGGGGCGATAGATCTTCCCTCCACACTTGATGCCCTCTTCCAAGACATTGTATTCTATAGTGGCGGCCAAGCTTCAACTGTGTTCAAATGGTGCTGTCTTTCTTCTAGACCTCTTACACTGGCTGAGCTTCGGATTGCGCTCGCGATGGAAGCCCCGCTACGCTTTGCGACCCTTGGAGACATTCTTCAAGCTCCTTCGTTTATTGAACATGGAAGGGATACAACCTTTGAATCCTGGATCAAAATCACGTCCTGGGGTCTGCTCGAAATTGTGGTCTTTGGGGACCAAAAGGTTGTCAAGCCTGTGCACGAGAGCATTGCATCGTTCTTCATCTCGAAAGGGTTGGCAATGCTATCAGATAGCTTCAATGACTCCCAAACTCCAGACGAGCTTGTCGCCCAAGCGCATCAATCTCTTGCCAATTGCTGCATTCGTTACCTGGTGTTGGCCTTCAAAGAGGCAGGCTGTGACGGAGAGAATAGTGGTCATCCTGCGCTCCAGTTCGTCGAACATGCCGGGTCTGCTTGGTCTCACCATCTTGTGGCATCGAACCTGAAGACAAGCGGAGCATCCAAGATCTTACAGCTGATGGAGTGGCCATCCCAGTCTATCTTGGATGGTTTCATCAAACTTGAGCTGCAAGAGAGTGGTGTTCTCGATGTGCAACCATTATTGACTCCTACACTTCGGGACACACCCGCAGGGGCGATGTGGGCTCACTTCTTTGCTCTTCTCGGCCATGTTCACCTTCTCTTGGCCGTTGTGAAGAAAGCTGGACAGGTCACTCTGGAGATCCAGGACGCCCAGAAGGGGACCCCATTGCATCTAGCAGCTCTTCGTGGGCATTCAACGGTGCTGAAACAGCTTATCAAGAAGGGCGCGGATACCAGTATTCAAGCGGCAGGCGGGCAAACTGCTTTGCATTTCGCCATTCTTCAGGACCATGCTGGAGCTCAGAAAGTTCTGATTGAGCACAACCCTGAACTCGTCTCCGTCCTCAATGACATGTTGCAAACTCCTCTATTCTCAGCAGTGCTCAGTGGAAGCCCCTCCTCCCTCAAGCTGCTATTTGACAAAGGGGCGGATGCCAGGGTTCAAGACTATCTCGACTCTTCACTCCTGCACTACGGTGCAATCATGGGCAAATCGAGTCTATTCCAACTGCTTTTGGAAAGGGGAGCTGACATCAATGCACAAAATGCTGATGCTTGCACACCTCTTCATATCGCCATCCTTGAGAACCAGACTTCGATAGTCCGCCTTCTGCTTAATCAAGGTGCTCGGGCTGATGTTACTGATAATATCGGAAGAACTGCCTTGCATGTGGCATCTCTGACTGGAAACAAGACTTGCGTACAGCGGCTGTTGGAAAACAAGGTCTCTGTAGATGCCAAGGACAGCTATGGACAGAGTGCACTTGTATATGCTGTTCAGGGCCGTCACGCAAACGTTGTCAAGATGCTCTTGGGGGCCAAGGCCAATATCAACGCCAGAGATCAACATGGCTTCACGGTTCTCATACTTGCAGTACTGGCCTGCGACGAGAAGCTCGCAAAGGTTCTGTTGGAGGCGTCGCCCGACCTCGAGAGGCTCAGTCCCGAGAACTACACCGTCATCGTTTACGCCCTTTACCGAGAGAACGGGGTGTCTCAGCTGTCAGAGGAAGAGCAGTCAATGGCTTCTTTGCTATTCAAGCGCTATGGAAAGAGGTACACCGTGTGGCATTCTGAATGGAAGAAGTGCCACGAGACCTTTCTTTCTGAGTACGGGAACAAGAAGCAGGCTTCAAAGCCGAATTCTGGGTCCTCAGATAAACAACCCCTAACTAAGGACACAATAGCAACGCCTCAGCAGCGTGTAGCTCCCCAAGATCCCAGGGCCAATACTCAAGGTACCCCACAAAGTCAGTTACCTTTCAACACTCGTTCTCAAGGTCTTGACAAACAGACACGCCCTGTGTCAGAACTGAGATCGATGAGCGCATCGACACGAGACGAGTTCACGGGCGGAGGAAACGCTCATACATCGCAGGCAAATTCGAGTTCGACCCCTTTATGCCTGGTTCCTGGTGGTCACATGCGTCCTCAAGGCTTACAAATGGGTCGGCCTGGGGGTCCTGCCCGCGTGTCTTCCTCGCCGATGCCCTCAAAGGGCGATTATGAGAATCGTGGAGGCTCCCCCTTTACTCTCGAACAGCGCTCCCAAACAATCATGGAAACACGGGATCACACCCAATTCACAAGACCCAGTGAGTCCCCACAGTTGTCTTCCAGGTCAAATCCGAGAATGCTTCCCTCAGCCTTTGAAGATAGTTCCATGGGTCATAGGCAACCCTCAAACTTTCCGCAGTCTCTCATGGCAGGTCCTCCTGTTTCAAGACACGCCTGTTCAAATACCTATGTTGCCTACTCTACTGGGATGGGCGCGACACCGGTAGAGACTCTCCAGAAATTCAACCCCATACAGCAACAAGGACCTCCCCATCCAAGCGTCATGACCCCCGGAGCCGCGAGCCAAGCAGCCAAACTCTCAGGCCAGCCTGCATATAGACATTCGTCACCTTCAGGCCAAGCGTTCAAGTTACAGAATGAGCGCGCAACTCATTTCAACATGCATTCGGGCTATTCAGACAATACCCAAGGACCCGCAACCGGGGTTGAATCATCGAGTGGCCCGCAGTCTCGGCCTTCCCAGCCGCTTTACGCACAATGCTATGGCCAGACGACCGTTCGGAAGCCCATGCCGGGCCAGAAGACGATTACATCATCGGGGCCTCCTCAGGGGATTACACGCAAAGCTCTGGGGGGGGATAACACAAGGCAGTTCGCCTCGGGGCAGTCTGGTCAGCTTCCCCATGGTCATTCACAGCAGCAGCAGCAACAAGCCATGAACATCAATACTAGTGGCCCTGCTCCCGATTTCTCACAACCTACAGGTTTTGGCGGACCGCAGTCTCATGTCAAGCCTAACACAGGTATGCCACGCCAACAAGGACAACAGTTCCCGGCTCCTGTGGTTGGACCTCGTCAGTCAACCCCCAATTTAGGAAGCATAGGCGGCGTTGCTAGCTCAGCGCAACATGGAGGACCTCCTCCCAAGACAGGGATGCCACTGAGGAAGAAGCCAATCTCTTCAGCAGCTCCACCGGCTGGCGGCCTACCGGTAACCAAGAAGACAAAGGAAGGCGAAGCACTGAAGCAGAACCGTCTTGACCTTTCCACAGTTCCTCGTGGCTTCCCGGTTTCCAAGCCAAAGACCAAATCTCTTGGGCAAGCGTCAGGAGACAAGAAGCCGAGCCATGCTGAGAAGACTAAATCTAGTGGATCCAGGAGCCTCTTTGGGTCTACAGGGGAGATATCGAGCAAGTCCCAGGAATCCGGAAAGTTCCCCGGCGCTGGAACGATTGCGGCCGGCGGTGCTGGCCTCGCAACCGGCGCGATAGGTAGCTACCTTATC
This sequence comes from Fusarium zealandicum, assembly GCA_013266195.1. Classification (NCBI taxonomy): domain Eukaryota; kingdom Fungi; phylum Ascomycota; class Sordariomycetes; order Hypocreales; family Nectriaceae; genus Fusarium; species Fusarium zealandicum. The sequence goes on along the minus strand of JABEYC010000042.1, from coordinate 2,943 downwards.
TCGTCTCATATACACAACGAGCATACAGCAGAGAGTCACACAAGCAACACCACGCATCACTCGTATACTGAGCACAATCATGAACTTTACCAATCAGAGGCTTCGGTTACAGAAAGTATCCCCTCTTCGCCTGTCAACCCATCAGAGCCAGAGCCATCAGAGTCAGAGCCGTCAGACCTAGGGCCATCCGACCCAGAGCTATCCGATCCGGAACGGTCTGGCCCGGAATCGTCCGTACATTCAGGTAGTGCTTCGGAGTCGAAAAGCCTATCGGGAGAAGATAATCTAGAGGAGCATGACTGGGGCATGGACACAGATAGCGATGATGGCCCCCAAGAGGCAGATTTCCAGAGTGAAGCGGAATCATCTGATCACGGATACTCTGAGCCTGAGGTGGCAGAGCAACTGGACACAACTTCTGATTCGGATAACGAGGAAAGTGAGGGGACTGACTCTGACGAGGAATTTCCAGGCAGCCCATATCTCTCTGACAACGACGGGGATAGTGGCGACTACCCCCATGATGGCGAGCAAGACACCTATCAGTCAGACGGATCTCTGAGTGGGTATGGAGATCCTTATGCTGATCAGGAGCCTGCTTACATGGAAACTTCCGACGACGCCCAATCCCTTTCTTATCAAGAGGACTCAAGCGAGGAAGGGAGCGAGAATAGCGATCCAGAACAATCCGACAATGCACATTCCATTTCCCTTCAGGAGGACGGAAGCGAGGATGTGGACCAGGAGCAATCTGATGATGAGCCAGATGTTGAAGAAAGTGGCAATACTGATGGCGTCAGCGATGGCGATAGTGACAGCGATAGCGGTGGTGATGGTGATAGTGATGATGGGGAGGAGGTCCATGAGTATGTGGACCAGGGAGCTTATCAGCAGCAGTACTACGGACAACAGGAGGCAGTTGAGGAGTCCGCGCCGGGCTCGGACGGAGATGGAGAGGAGGATGCGATTCAATACTACGGTGGAGATGACGAAGGTGAATGTACCGGAGGCGAAGTCTATGACGGAGGTGAGGTCGAGGACGGATACGATGATTATGAGGGAGGCGGATATGGCGAGGGATACTATTGAGCACATCTTGTTTTAGGTTGATATATCGACACTACACAAGATAAAGCGAAATCAACTTGCAAATTAATCATGTTTTCATATAATAAGACCGCATCTGGAGGCTCACGGACTGCTTCATGAGCCCAGGCCGCAGCTTACCTCGGGCCTCTAGGGCTTGTTGGTCTAACATATCTATAATAAGACACTGGTTGAAGTCTCGCGTGTCCTATTGTCGGATAAGCGAGTTAACTACCTAGTCGCAACATCTGACTCCATTATCAGACAGTCTAGACTGGAACCGGGTTTAGACAAAGAACATGATAGAGGTGGAGGTTGAGAAATCAAACCCACGGCGTTGTCTGTTAGTGTTCGCTTCCCTACCAGTATAGAAGGCGATGCCCTTGTTCCAAAGTAAAAGGTGAGGCTGTCTCGGTCTTGGCGGAAGCAGAATCTTTCGTATTACTCACACCGCGATCGAAATCGCGCGCACATGCAAAGAGGAGAAGTGGACCAGTAAAATGGAGCTCAAGCACGAGATGAGTTTCGCGACTTTACACTCTGTGCTCATCAACAACTGGATAAAGACTCATATTTCATATTTCACAGAGTATCGACGGCAACCATGGCCAGCACCGACCTCCGCATCGAGCCCATGACCAGCCCCGACGACGTCGCCGCGGGCTTCAACTGCACAGTCTCGACGTTTGGCCACCAAACCCAAGACGGCATCTGGATGGCAATGAACCCCGGCTGGGACACGGCCTCGGGCAGCGCAGCGGCGACCAAGCGTTTCGTCGACCGCTGGGCGTCTGCCACGCGGGACCGCAACGGCGACCTCAACACCATCTTCCTCAAGGCCACGCTCCCCGACGACGCCAGCGGCCGGCGCGTCGTCGCCGGCTTCGCCATCTGGCAGCAGGTCTCGATGGTCGAGGGCCACGGCGACGTGCCCGCCGAGGATCTGCGCAAGGTCATGGATCTCGAGGCGCTGTACCCGGGCGACGAGGCCGAGCAGCGCTTCCTCGTCCAGGCGGACCGGTCCCTGCACCGGCGGCGCATCGAGGTGGTCAAGGAAAAGGCCGCTGCGTCTCCGCCCGCTGCCATGGTGCTTGATCTCTGCGTCGTCGACCCCGCCTTCCAGAGGAGGGGCGTTGCGCAGCGCTTGGTCCGGTGGGGGCTGGACGAGGCCGAGCGACGGGGCGGGCTCGAGGCTATCACCGAGGCGTCGAGTATGGGGCGCGGGGCCTATGTCAAGATGGGGTTCAGGCCCGAGGGCGAGGTTGTGTACGATGTTGATGATGAGTTTAGGGGGCGTGATCTGCCGTCCAACTTGTTTATGCGGACGGGTGGGCAGTAAGCATATATATCAGGATAATACCTTGAATAGATAGATTCAACAGTTAACCAAATTCATCCATGCTAATAACCAGCCTTATCAAACTATTCTTCCATATCATATCCCTCTGCTAGCCATTTTTGAGTCTTACACGGTATGCTGCTTCACCTTTAACCCCTCCGGCATCTTCCAATGCGTCTTGACTCCTCCCCAGCTCTCCTCGTTATATCCCTCCTGGACCTTCTGACACGTCCTCAGCCCCCATTCAGTAACGCCAACCATGAGACAGCTCTCAAACATAAACGCACAGCTCCCGGTGCCGACCTTTGCCGGCTTCAGCTCGGCGTTCCGCGCCCCCTCTCCGCTCTCCGCGTCCGGGCCGTGCCCGCTCATGACATTGTGCAGGCTCGCGCCGCCGGGGACAAAGCCGCCAGACCCGCCCCGCTTGGCATCGTAGCCGCCCTGGATCAGGCCCATGAACTCGCTCATGGTGTTGCGGTGGTCCCACGGCCGCCGGCACGTGCCCTCGCCGACCAGCC
>JABEYC010000041.1:0-41066 GCA_013266195.1 Fusarium zealandicum | reverse complement strand
GCTACCGGTGCACCGGTAGCGCAGGCACAGGCACAAGCACAAAGCTCACCACAACCACCTCCTCCACCGGCCAAACGCATATCTAGCAGCTACGGGTCGCCTGCCCCAGATATGCATCGACGATCTCTGTCTCACAGCGAACGAGCACCAAGCCCATCTGTCAGCCCCAAGACTCGCGTACCCTCCCTTCAGAGCAATCCTGATCCCCTCGCTGCGCTGGCAGCAGACGCAAAAGCAAGACAGGCTCCTGTCCCGCAAGCTATGGCTATTGACTCGGACCGCGCAGTGACTCCTGCGAAGCGAAAACTGGAGGATCGCGATTTAACCCCCAAGGACGAACACCAGGAAAAACGCGCGAAGGCCGAGGAGGTCAATGGCAGCATTGCTTCTTCTCAGGCCCATGATTCACAGCTCTCAAGTTCGCCCGCATTGCCAGCACGAAAGAGGCGCACCGCTCGCGCAGAGCCGCCCGTATGGGCGCAAAACGTGCGGACCTTGGGTAAAAAGATGCCCAGCTCTGCCAACTTTGTGCTGCAGAAGAGAGTGCATTCGCATATCAATGGAAAACCTGAGGCGAGCAACCGCTCCAGTCGCCATGCCTCCCCCGAGTCGACAAGGGCCAACCCGCCTGTTCAGTCTGCCCCGCCTGTTCAGTCTGCCCCGCCTGTCCAGTCTGCCCCTCCTGTCGAACCTGGACCGCAAGATACTCTTGGGCCCTGGGAGGCCAGCATCACGGGTGTGAAGCCCTACGAGGAGATTTCGAGGAGAGTTGCCGACTTCTTGTTCCTCAACATTATCAACATTCCCGACATGCAGGAAATTGCCAGCCGGGGCATCCAGTTTGAGGTTGAAGCAAAGCTGGGCACTCTTATTGACAAGGATACAAACCATCGTGTCGAGCGTGGTCTCGACTCTGAGTGTGTTTTACAGGAGAGCTCACGGGTGGCATTCCGGAGTAGCATGACCGAGGTGAGTTTTAATGAGCGTTGTCTGCGATCCGACACTGACAGTCTCCAGCCACAACACAGATACTTCAATGACTTCCTCAACGAGGTAGTCAAACAAACTCATCCCCGTGCTCCCAACGGAGGTAACCGTGTTCAAGTTCACTACAAGCACCGACGAGAAACCGACCGTTTCTTCGAGCTACCGCCTGACATGCAGGCTCGCATCCCCGGCTGCATGCGCAGTCGTCTGGGCTCAAGGATGAAGAGCGTCCGCGCGAGGGTAACGTACGACCAAAAGACGCGCGAGGTCCTCGGCAAGATCATCAAGGCTCGCGTGGCGGACATTGATATTCATATGCCCGCGTGTCCCATGGACTGCCGTATCAGCATCAACCTGGAGATGGACTGGGAGGGCCCCGTGGAGGAACTCGAGCAACTTGGGGGTCAGGGAGATCGCCAGCCTGATCGCAACAAGGACCGTCTAAGCTACACCCACGGGCACTATCAGATTGACCTTACCCAGGTCACGCACGCCGGCTCTGGGCCAGGAGTAAGTTTTGACACCAGACGTTTTTTTGACTTGCAATACTAATCAGCTACAGGGAGCGCAGCGGATGGAAAAGGAGCACGAACTCGAGATTGAGCTCAACCCGACCATCCTCATTGACCAAGGCCGCAAAGCCATCAGCGGTGAACAGCACCGCTACCAAGAGCTCATCGAGGGCTTTGTCGACAACGTGCGCGTCCTCGCCAGGAAAGCAAGAGATGCCAAATGATCAAGCCCGTGCATCACGGGCTTGGAAAGACAATGCTCCAAGCTTGGCACGATAATTAATATTCACACGATCGGACACGGTGGCTCTCTTCTATTGGGGAATAAAGGAAGGAGTAAAACAGGGAACAAGAAAAGAAAGAAACAGGTTATTCTTTTGTATCATTGTATGGTAGCTAGAACATGGGGGGGGTGTACTTCAAAAGGAACTGGCAGGATGTGGGAGAACAAAGCGCGGCGTCATTCATGATTATTCTTTTTATTCTCTTGGTTTCTTTGTTCAATATTATTATCTGATGAGTCTGTGCCTGGATATTTCCAACTTGGAGAGGCTTCGAGAGATGGGGTTGGGTGCGAATGAGTGAAGATGTGGTGATGCTATAGGCCCTACTAGTACTAACCGGAGAACTATCCTGGCCTGCTCCTTCCCCAGCAACGCCATGGTCGATTTGGATCTTACTTAGGTGGTCCTCGCACATGCCACCTTCAGAATCTACATCTTCAACCTTTCATCATGGACGAGGACAAGATAAAGCAAGTGGATATCCCGCCTTGGTGTGGTCTCTGCAGGCTCGAGTTCATAGTGGGCGAGGACGTCCAAGTTGGTCAGTCGCTTCCGCCACGTCGAGATAGCTACCAGCTGACCGAGAGCAGTGTACAGAGACGGTATGTTCGGTGAAGAGAGGTACAAGGCTGGCCAAACATACCTGGAGCAAGAAACACGAGCGCCGTCACGCTTTCACTTCCAGTACATCCAGAACTGGAGCGGCACGGCCCTGGAGACAGAACCACTGGCCTGTCACTCAGAATGCGTTGGCAGGATCAAACATCGGCTTTTCCACTGTATGGCCTGGTCCGCCTGCGACTTCATTCCTCCACGACTGGAGCAGACACGGCGACTCGACTGGCTGAAGTGGGAATACCAACGAAACGTGGCATCACGACCCTCGCCTTACGCACCATTGCCCTCACAGCCTTGCCTTGCCAGTTTGGTTTTGACCAATTCCGAGTCGGTCTTTACTTTAACTACCCCTATCGTATTCAGGCAGCTACTCAAACTTGATGAGCAGACCTGGGTCCGGCTTGTCAACCTTGAAGGCGTTTTTTACATCGCAGAGATGTCATCAAAGTCGTTTTCGCCCAGTATTAGCACTCGTCTCAAAAGGCCTTTGGGCAAAGAGATTGATTCATTATACGTTGCAAGTGATCACTTAGGCGTCAGGGCCATCGTGCTGGCCAACTCTGCGGAAGTGCCCGATATCCTCCCATACCCAGGCATCTGGTGGTCCACACATGCACTTATGCCGGGCCGTCACCTCTGGACTGAGTCTGACGTACGTTTCTTTGTCTCCATCTATTCGAGTACCACGCAACTAATGGCTCATGTAGGGCATCAAGTTGCGCATCGTGAGGGGTGACTTATTTCCCCTTACCCACGCTGAATCTAACTGGTTTTGGGCTATACCAAAACCTCTCATCACAAATATTCGTTCCTTACCCATCAACCCTCTTCTCGACTCATTGGACGATGGCTCCAAACGCAGATTCGGACTTTTTCAATGCAACTATCCTAACGTTACAGGCTATTCCGTTTGTCTCTTTGAAGGGCTCCAGGCAGTGCATGTGCACGCGCACCTCCGAGGAGATGACCTGGCCTTTTACAACAATGATGCACCCGTCTCACCACGACCTGTATTGTGGATTTACATGCCCATTGACAGAGACGACCGGGTAGTTGAAGTCTGGGCATGCCAGCATGATGTCCAGGGCACCTTAGTTGTACGTATAGCAACTACAAACTGAAAGATGGCCTAATACTTCACAGATGAAGACGAGCAAAGGCCGACTTTGGACACTAGGCCCGCGCTTAACAGGTGAGGAGAGATTCGTCAAATAGACTTTGTTGGACAATCCTTCTCCTCGTGGTTCTCGAATTCACGTTGAAGAGCGGCCCAACAGATTGGGGCTGGTTGCATTCGAATCGCCCAGCCCAGGCGACCATCACGAACCCCCGATAACGAATACCATATCCACAACTCCCGCAGCTGATAACCATTACTTGCTGTACTCGTCAGCTTCACTAGATGAAGTGAAAGAAGTGGCTCTTTGTTACTGCACGCATGAACGGCTGGGTAATTGTATTGCGGGCCTTGTCTTACACTATCGCGATGGCCAGCAAAGGAGTGTCGGAAGTGTCCGACTAGATCGCCTTGTTGTGTACTCTACTCTCGGCACTTCTGGGATCTCTTTCAAGGTTAAGGAGAAAGGCAAGAGGGGCCCGGTCATGGGCGTTGCGCTGGAAAGGGTTGCTGAGTGTGATCAGTGGACGAGCATGCCGTGGTCTAGGAGCTTGGTGTGGCGGTTTTCGCTTGATTGGAACGTGGTATCTCATCAAATAGATGCGCCGGAGTGAGAGGGCTCGATGTTACCAAACGCATTTGTTGTGCTTGTTAGTTTCAGGGCTTGAGGCCCAAGTGTCACAGCCCAAGCATTGTCCCTACTTTTACAAGTCTCGGATTAACATAATAGATATCGCATTCTTGGCCTCTCTCCTTTACCGCTAGTCTCGGAGATTATGGTGAGACTCGTGAAGTGGTGGGGTTGTCCGTTATGTGACAGCCCACTCACTGTACCTCTCAGCTAGACGGTAGACAAATGAAGACAGTTGTAAATATTTCCTATCAACGCCACTAATTTGTCTCGCTCTATCGGTGTGTTTACCTGGCATCTCATCACCATTCCAATCACCTTTATTCACGGTCTGAATCCCGTTCCATATCCTCCTTCCTGCTGTTGCCCGTGAGAGAAGCCCTCAAAGTCCGTCCCCGCATAAGGGCTTGTCGACTGCATTGGCATGTTCTTTGTATGGTTCTCAAACCCCATCGGCTCATGTCCTCCCAAAGAGTGAAACTCGTCCGCAACCCAGCTGAGATAAACAGTCTCGTGGACGAGCACGTAGCCACCACTCCCCCGGCCGACCTTTTCTCCAGCGTCGGCAGAGTCGTCGGCGCTCTCAAACTCGGGCTTCTTTTCCACCACAAAGACCTCGTTTCTCTTGTGCTTTCTGCGCCACGCAATTGCCACGAAGCCAATGAACCAGATGACACCGCCGCCGATGATTGACCACGATATGGTCGGGGTGAGCCACCATTTGAGGGCTTGCTCGATCGAGGGCTTAACCCAGGTGGTGATGATGGGCCAGAGGCCACCGATGGTATAGATCGTGGCACAGAGCACACTTAGCACGGGGTTAATGTGCTTTCCCGTCATTTGGCTCCAAGTTCGGGGAGCTGTAGTTGGGTTATTTATCTCATTGGCGTCCATTTTCGGCGGTCCTCTAAAGCGCAAAATGAGGATTCCCAAACCGAGGAAAACACCAAAGAAGCAGTTAATAGTGTACGCGCTCAAGGTTGTGAGCAGTGTATAAGCATCGTCGATCTTCATCTTCCAGGTAGCAAAGATGAGGATGAAGCATGAGATCAAGTGGAGAACGAAAGCACCGACGGGTGTCCTCTCCCGATGCTGCTCGGGCGAGAACCATTTCATGCGCAAGAGCGAATGAAACATACCCCTATTCTCGAACCAATGGAGTAGACGGCCCAGAGACATGTCGCCATCTTGGGCGAAGAACTTGGCGCAGGGAATAATGCCTTCCTTGGCAATTTCTTGTTTGACGCGCGCGGCAGTGTAAGTCATGACAATGATGTTTCCCAGGCTTGAGATAGCCAGGAAGCCATTGAAGATGCGAGAACCTTGAGAGTTGGTAAACGCAGCTCCAGTCGAGTCCGTCACTTGGTCTGAAGTGCCGAATGTTAGCTCAAAGAACGTTTGCGCTACATTGCCGCTTTCCTGTAGTTGTTTGGGGACCACAACCATCTAGACCAGTGTCAGTGAGAGCTCATTTAAATGGGTATGGGGTCGCGGCTTACATAGGAAATATTGACGGCCATATAGAGCAGAACGACCGTACTAACACCGAGGATCATGGCAACGGGATGCTTCCGTCTAGGCCGGCTGATCTCGCCCATGACATAGTTTGGCTGCTCGAAGCCGGAGAAGCTAAAGACAATGGCGAGAAAGGCGTGGGCGTAGCCGTTGGCATCGTTCGAAGCATCTTTGAACGCATTGGAAGGCCTCGTGTTTTGAGTGATGACGTTTGTCGTTTCCAGTCCCTTGCCAGCAACCACGATGGCGGTTACAATGATGAGGAGGAGGATCATGACCTTGACGATGGCCAGCATGTTATTAAGCCAGATGCCACCTCTCCGGGAGAATGTATGAATGAAGCAGGTAAGGATAGCAACACCAATCGCGATCCCTCTCACGGCCCCAGCATCTGGGGCGGTATTACCAGCCGCGAACAACACTCTAGAAGCGAAGCTAAGGCAGTTGCCGGCCATATTCCCAAGTGCGATGAACCCAATGCCAAACAGACAAGTGCTCAAAAGCACAGTGTTCTTCCTGTAGGCGGGTTTCCGGTAGACGTATTGGAGATAGTTGAGATCGCCGCCGCTGCGAGGGACGCTCTGTTCGACGCCGTTGATGGTGTAGCGGGGGATGTTGAGGCCGTACTCGATATAGACGTGGACGCCTGAGAGGCAATAGATAGTTCCCGCGAACCACAGCAGCAGCGACGCCCCTGTTGATTGAGTATTCTGCATTACGCGCTGAGGCGAATTGAAGATGCCGGTTCCTGTGGTTTTTTGGTCAGCATCTTTTATCGGCTTCAGGGTAGCAACAGTCCGATGAGTTGAAGACGCATCGCCAGGGCGCAACGTATCGAAGATGCATCCCTCGCGCGGCGATGAAAGATTCGAGATTTTGAATGTGACCAGGGTAAATTCCAAAAGGCGAAAGGTGTTTGAGGTTTTGGCAGATGGGAACACTAGCAGCATTGGACAGGGTAGTAACGATCGATCCTTCGTCCGATCTTTCCCTGACAGCGACATCCCCACTTGGCTTGTCACGGACACTTCATGCCATCCCAACCCAAATTCAACCTCGACAAAACATGTTTCTCTTACTGAACTGTTTCTCAAACTCGTCACAGTCAACCACCGAACTGACTTACCAATCATCCGGTTCATCACCAGGCACATGACGTCAAAGTAGCCTAGCCGGAACGACTCCTTGGGCGCATACGTAACGATCTCGTTTGGATTATCAGGATCCCCAAGGATGTCTTCTTGATCGCTGTCCACTGTCTGGATATTTTGATCGTGAGGGTCGGTCTGACGGCCGCTCGTGTAGGGCGCGAAATCGTCCATTGTGTGTTGCCTTGCTGTCGATTAATCTCTGGGTGCCGACCTAACGCTGGAGCGAGATCCAAAGCCAATTCCGTGGCTAGACCGAAGCCCAAGTTGGCATGGAGTTGACTCGATCGTCAAGTGAAAAACACACGGAGGCAGAGAGCAAGCCCCAAAACCGAGCATGCTGTTATCTGGGGCGGCGAGGGTTAAGTAACGCGCCTCAATGCAGGGCACGACAAACACACCAGAGCCGGGCGTACAGCTCTGGACCCAAAACAGCTCGGTGGCCATACAAAAGCCTTGTCTGAAGCCTCGTCGCCTGTCGTGTGACGCCTCTGACTCCTGGCTCGTCCTGGGCAGACTCGCCATCCGCTGGGCAAAGAGCTCTCCCGAGCCTTATCTGCAAGTATGTAAGTATGCCTTGCCGATACGTTCCAGCTACATGCCAGATCGCGACGCGAACGTTGGCGTTTCTAGCGTCTGCTGCCTGGCTTGTCCAACCAATCTACCACCCTTGCATCTGCACAGCCCCTCCAACATGCCAGACACGGGGAAGAGCTAAGCCGAGCTGGAATACCTGGTGACGACAAGCACTCTACGCGGGGAAACTCGTTCAAACTTGAGGCTTGGGGTGTGGGACATGGTCCTAAACATGACAGGGATCCATTATAAACTGCCATCTGTTCAACGCAGATAAGAGGGTAACCGCCTGGACATCCAGGTCGTCTGCGATAGCTTCTTACGGCCAGAAGCGGTTGGCCGAGGAGCCAGAGATGGGACGGCATTCGCCTTAACTTGCTCCGTCGACATCCCCCATATGCTCGCCTTGCTATCTAACTGATAGCACTCGGTCCGCATCAGCCGTCCGTCCACCCGTCTCATTCCCCCGCCATCCTAGCTGACTAGGAAGCCGGGCACACGAGCTCCTGTCTGTCTGATGCGCCAGGGCTGAGTTTGCTCTGTTTGGTCCTGTCTCAGCCGCTCCCTACGTGTCTCACACATCTATCACGAATCTTGCACACCCACTTCTTGTCGAGTCCTCAAGAGGCTCTTCTAGCCCTCGCCTTTCTGTACCTTTCAGACGAGCTGGCCAGTACGGAGCGTCTCTCAATTCCCGCAGTTCAAGCCCTGTGCTACCCTTCTTGCGTTGGCCCCCGAAGCGAAAGTCCGTTGCATACAGTAGGCCTTTTATGACCATCACCACCCGCTGCGTTAGAGAGGGGAACCCTGCCCGTCACTTATCCTCTCTCTCTTCCGTAATTCCCTCTTCCATAATTATACTCCGCACTCTCGTTTGTCTCCCCACAGGTGATCGACTTGGCCTTGTTACCGTATCTGCCACTTGGAGCTCTTCTATAACACCATTCGAAGCAGCATCTGATGGCAGGCCCTCTCCAGGTTGGAGACATCATTAACCTTGGGCGGATCGCCTGGGATATATATCTTTACGGCTGGTCTGAAGATCACAATGCAAGTGAGTGGCCAATGCATCATTCCTTCGTCTCTAATGTCACTTTGGGTTGCCTTGCAAGGCTCCCCAGGCGTATTGCCGTGGCTAGGTCCACTTGCCCGAGTGTGCCCAGCAGTCTCAAAATCCATTACCAAACAATTTTCTGGTCTTCCAATACCCAACAATACTAACTATCTTCTAGCTAAACAATACACGGAATTTGGAAGGGATGTACGAGGTCTCGCCGAGAACCTCGACATTCTAACCCAAGTGGTTACGCAGGCACATTCTTCTCTTCAAAGACAAGGCCTCAACTCTCAGGTGAGATGGGACCGAGGATCATTGATCGAGATCATCGGCGACTACGAGAGCACGCTTCGAGAATGCCATGAATTGCTCAGTTCAAACCAGCGTTATCGTGTCGGAAGCAACCCTCTACGCAACCTAGAATGGAACGTTCTGGTTCAGCCAAGCGCCGACCAACTGCGCCAGCGGATCGTTTTGCACAACTCCAAGGTGCTCCATGTCTTGAAACCCTTTGAAATGTAAGGGAAAAGTTCGCTGAGGGTTTGGGGACGGGCTGACTGGAGTAGCGATCTCCTCTACCGGGTGCGACAGGACATCGAATACATGCACCAGGACCTGGCCTGCAGGATCACCGCCGCTCATCATGACATCCGTCGCCTGATGGGAGTTCTCATACCTGACCTTGACGAGGCACTTAATCAACGAGACCAGCGCACCACCGTGCTTTTAGATGTACCCGTGGAACTGGACGACCAGTTCCGGTTCGCAGCAATCGCAGGCCACCCAGAGTACCGCAGCGAGCACGAATATGAGCTGGATGAACTATCTGACGCCTTTATTCTGAATTTCAACAAAAGTACCAATGATTTCAAACCTGGCATGTTGGTCGCGGACCGTATCCCACCTGTTGACAAGTACATCAACCTCTTGAAGTGCGTCTGGGTATTCAAGAAAATCCAAGCATCACCAGCTCTTCAGTCAGCAAACAGGGATACATCGCACTGGCCCTCATATGCTCGCCAACTTGAAGATGTGAGTTTTCTCCCCGACAAACTTTGGGAGGATGTCGCTAATCGTTAAAAGGATCTTTCGTCGCAGTGCACCCGCTTCGGTCGCGAACTTGTGAAACCGGATATTGTTGCTTCAACACTTGGGCGGGAATATTTCTCCATCTGGCCGGAAAAAGATCCAACTCCTCTGGTTGACGTGGTAACTAAAGACGAGATGATGGAGGAACTTCTTGAAGTGTGAGTATAATCCTGCTGGACTCGAATTGAAGACATGAGTGCTCACGTTTATAGACCACTGAGGAGCTCTAACACGCGTATTGAGCAAAAGGCCAAGCTTCTCCGGCGGCTAGGTTCTGACGGACGCAGGTTCAGAATCATCATGTCAGGCTCGGAGCAAACAGCAACAGGTCGACCAAGACAACAAAGTGAGTCACGCCATTCAGAGTTACGAGAAAGGCATAATAACTCTTCTAGCCGAGGTGATTGACTTTGACATAACCTCCGCCGTCATCAACCCCCAGTACGCCCTGCCAACAGGGGCTGGGATGGCACAAGAAATCATTGTCCGCCGTGATGAGAGAATCGCAAGAATGTCGTTTACCGATACGGGCCATATACTCAAGTTTCAGCAAGCCGTCACCGGGTTTAAAGTATGGCCTGAATCTACACAGTATTGTGTCCGAGTCGCATTCGTGTCTGGTGGGCGCAAGGAGCCACTAATGGAAGACGCCTGCCTCCAGCTCTGGGTTCCAAAGCACATCGAGGGCTCTCTCGTTCCTAACAGTGATGCTACGGCCATCACCCACAGGAGTCCGTCTTCAAGCCGACAAAACTCGGTGGCCACAGTGGTCTCTGGCGCCATGGCAACTTCACCGCGATCTGGTCGTAACTCATTTACTTCATCGTCCACTATGTTCCCGCCCATTGGAAGTAACGGAGAAGGATACGGGAACTTCTCCGGTCGCCATGCGAGTCTCCCAACGATCCCACAACGGCAACCTACGGGACTGGGAGTAATCGGCTCATGGCCGAGGCAGACTTCACCTGGTCCCATCGGGTCGTCACCTCCTGAACGCCAACCAACCTTGTCATTTGGAGGCCTGCCGCGGCAAGTGCCCCCTCGCAAACCGGTTGGCCAGCCGCCTTCACCTCGCCGATCAAGCCCTCTATTTGCGACAGTCTCGAACCCCACGAACGGGACGAGGAATGGGCGCTCTTTCAGCATCTCCAGCGGGATGTCTAGTAAAAGCAACTCGTCCAATAGTGACGTGCGTACCGTCGGCATCTCTACAGGGACGAACACAACCGGGCTACTTCATCGACGGCCATCAAGACCAATGCTTGTTATTTTCACCCAAAGCCAGCAGGGTGCCAAGTTTTCTTTCGTGACGGTTCAGATTGACGAGGAGACCAACATGAACCCGGAGCGCTGTAATTGTCGCAGATCGGGTCCAGACGGAGCATCCTGTGCCATTGCAGCCATCGAGAAACGCAAGGGCGACAGCAATCTCGCAGCCCGAAGATATGACACCTTGCCCTCTGATGATGAGATGGACTGGAATATGGCCCGCCTTGCGCTCAATAACCCGGCCTCAACAAGTGATGACGCCAGCTGGCCGAACCTCAAGCGCCTCAGCCTCATGTTTCCCGACGCCAAAGCGCGAGCAGCTTTCTGCGGGACACCGAACCAGTGCCGCTGCAATATCAAGAAGGCGGAAGAGCTGACCAAGTGTATCCGAGCGGGCCATCGTGGGCTGTGGGGACAAGTGCAGGAGTTCCATAGGAGGCAGGTGAACAAGTTTCACAAAGAGCGGCACGAGGGTCGACAGCAGGTTGTCTATGGGATGACGAGTTAGACGGTAATATTTGTAGTATTAGGGAGTCACGCTATCACGTAGTTTTTCTCTGGCAGCGATGAATTGGTATTCACATGATAGGGATCTTGGGTGTTTGAGGTTTGGAGTATCGGAGTTACCAGCGTCGGAATTGGCGAAATTCATGAATTTAGACTTTTGATTACATCTTGTAGAGGCTATCATTAAAGCTGTGCCATTCCATACCCTAGTTTGTCGAATCAATGCTGAAAGCTCGCAAAGCCGCTTGAGCGCGATCATTATAGAGGTCTAGGGTGAGATACCGTACACAATTCTTAAACCCGCAAAGTCTGTATAATGGCATCTATGGATCCCCGAAAGGCAGAAATGGGATGGCCAAGACGGTAAAGCTTTGGAAAGACTGGTCTCTGGTCGATTTACGACCCAAGGGCAATTGGTATGTGAGTATATACAGGAAATCTGTAAGCGCTTCAACTTCCTCCAACGCCATCGACACTTTTCACACAACAATTTTTCATCCCTGTTTCTGCCGATCGATGCTATGCTCTCGACTCGATCCTGCAACGGCCTTGTCCTGCTCAACTTCCGGATGCACCGTCACATTCGTCGTCGAGCGGCCCGCGTCAATGTCGTCCTCCAACTCCTCCGGCAACGTGAGGTTGAGGATCACGCAGACGATAGCGGCGACTGCAAACCCCGTTTCCATGATGAGGACGATGGCATCTAGAAAACCCTGTAGAGACTTGTTGTCGCCCTCGTAGGTAAAGACACGGTCAAAGTAGTTGGGTACGAGCGTGGCGCCATAACCCAGCGCCAGGCCCGCGGTGAGAATGAAGCGGTTGCGGCGGGTAAAAGGAACACCGCGGGTGACGATGGACATGCCCGAGACGGCGACGGCACTGAAGAGAAAGGTGGTCATGCCACCGAGGACAGCCGGGGGGATGGCAATGAGGGAGGCGGCGAATTTGGTGAAGACGCCCATGATGACCAGAAACATGGCGCAGGCGAGACCAGCCTTGCGGTTGGCGCAGCGAGTGAGGACGATGACGCCGTTGTTCTGGGCAAAGACAGACATGGGAGTCATGGTCATGAGGGCGCCGATGCAGCCGGCGAGACCGTCAGACAGGATACCGCCTTGGATGCGCGATTCGTACATTTTGCCTGTGACTTCTAGTCTAGATACATCGCAAGTAGCTGTGATATCGCCGATAGCCTCAGTGGCACAGACGAGAAAGACGGCCATAAGGGGAAGTACCAGAGGTCCGTAAACAGTGAGGGGGAATGTGTGAACCCATGGGAACGAGGCAACAGGGGCAGAGTCGATTCCTGATCGGTCAAAGTAGCCACAAGCGGCGGCAATGATGCAGCCTGTCAAGAGGCCAATAACCACCGAGGTGGATTTCATGATCGGTGAGCCAAATCTTTCGCAGATGATAATGGTGAGGAACACGGAGAAACCCAATCCTAGGAACTCTGCAGATCCCCATGGAAGAGGGTGAGGCGCGTTAATATCCGGGCATAGGGCGAAGAGCCCGTCGGTGGCTGTCATACAGCCTCCGCTGCCACCCATCCAGTTGGAGAAGCCAGATTTGATGAGCTTGATGCCAATAAGCATAACGGTAGGACCGGTGACGATGGGAGGAAGCAAGCGCAGCAGGATCCTCGCAGGGACGAAGGAGACGAGGATGTTGAGAAGGGCGCAAACGGCAGAGGTGCCAATGATGGCCCCGTAGCCCTTGGGGCAGGGCAAAGGGGTACCGTCAGAGTCGGAGGGACAGAAGCCGTTGGCGTACATCTGGGTGAGGCTGCCCTGAGCAACAGGGATGACGCTAAAGGAGACGCCGACAACGGACAACAGGCCAGTACCAAGATAATACCTATCAAATGTCCACGTTAGTCTAGGTTGTTGATTCTTCGGTTCAAGACACCTACTGAGTACCAAAGAGTCTGAAGCGAGTGATTTGAACAGCGGAAAATATGCCTGAAACGACCAAGGCCGTCGACACGAGGTATTGCTGCTGGTCAGGTAACAGATTGGCACTGCTGCTGATAATCATGGGAGGAGTAATGACACCCGCTAACATGGCCAGTGCATGTTGAAATCCTAGGAGAAGACCCAGGAGAACAGGCATCTTATCATTGAGGCCGAAGAATGGACTCGGGTTGGTGCTCCTCTTCATGAAGGGCAGGTTCGGCCGAAATAGGAAGCCATAGTCGTAGTCACCGATGAGACCATGCTTGGTGGTGAATGCCTTGACGAGTCCATTTGTGCGTTGCCTAATGGACTTGCGGGGAGCTTCCTCGGGAACAATGGCCTGGGGGCCTTGGTCCTCATCCATTGTTGCGGCGATAAAGTGAAGTTGAGGAGAAACTGCAGTGGGCCGATGGAGGAGGAGATGGACCTGATAAAGATAAACTCCTACGTAGTATTAGGACGGCGATCGTGAGAGGAGTCGAGACTAGACAGGGATTGTGTGCCGGCGAGCTCCAAATATGTGAGAATGATGCCGCCCAGAAAGTACTTGGACAACTAGAGAAATGACACCTTCTAGATGATATGTCGAAACAAGAGCTGCGAATTAGCCGGGCATGGACGAGCTAAAGTATAAACCTCAACTGACTCTGCGGATATACGGGCCCAGAGAGAGACGGTCGGATGGGGCTGCTGTCGTGTGCGGTTTGGGGCCGGCGGCCAAAGGACAGCCCCAGGCCTCTGTGCTGATAGCTTGGATCTAGAGATAGCTTATCAGTGCTTATTTTAACCAGAGTTCGGTGAGTGGCTAGGGACCGGGGCGTTGAGTGGGCGTTGCGGAGCCACGATGGGTATGGGATGGGCATCGAACGACTAAGACTGCGAAAGCATAGGCGATCTTCTGAGTGTATCGAGTTTGCCTGAGCACAGCCGAGGTCCTGTCACTATGACCCCGGATTCCACCATGATGTTCCCGCAACTAGGTTGGCACGGCTGGGTCGTTATCAAACCGGGGTGGAAAGCTGTTGAAGGGTGCGCCAACGTGGGGGAATGGATTTGACGAGCATGGCACGTCGCCACCAACTGGACCGGGACTGAGCTGAAGCGATGAGGGTGCATCAGTTCATCGCCTGGGGTCGGTGATCTTTGCCGCATATTAGGATGCTTTGGCTAATCGTTGTTGAAATGGTTGGCGATGACAGACGCGGCTCACATGGGAGGACAGGGAAGTGATGAACCCGCGCGCTAGATCCAACAAGGCTGCGGCAAGGAAACCCATCGCGGAATTGTGGCACCCAGGACAAGGGGTGTGTCTTTGTAGCCATCCAACTTGCTTCTCTTTATCTGGGGGACGGGGAGCACGTTTCTTTCCGCGATCAATCCTCGTCTTTGACATGCGACGTGCTGAATCTTTATCAGATAAGGCAGCGACAGGGCGAAAACCGGAAGTCGGCCGCTCCCGGTTGCGATAGCAAGGAGATTGAGGTCTTGTCATTTCGGGGTCGGGCGACTGCGCGCAGCGAAGAGTTGATGCTGTTGATTGCCTTGTGGTTGGAGATTCCGACGACTGGAGGGCCTCTAGATACATGAGACCAGACCAGAATAAGATTCTGAATGTACGTGGCAGATGTGCTCATTGCGATGATGCCCCAACACCGTGTTCAAATTGATGGCGAAGAGAGAGAATGTAGATGAGACCGCGAATTTAGCGAGAATCCAAGATTGGCGACACGCCGACAAGTCACAAATTGCAAAGGGCAGCGGGAAGCTGCCACCATCGTGACTTCCCCAGCTCAGCCTTGACCCCAGAGAGTGCGGGGAGGCAGTTAACAGAAGGAGCAACCCCGATCGACCCGAGAGGTGCCCGCATTCTGCAAAATATTTAGCATCGCCTTAGGTAAAAGTGCACCGTTACATCCTGCCAAGAGATAAGGCTTCTTCTGCGGATGCGATTTGGTAATCATCAATCGAGAGGAGGCAGAGGCAAACTGGGGATGTTAAGAGACTCGGAGGCCCAACAGCAACCCCGTTTGGCCAAGAGACTTGTTCAAGCACTGCTTTGTCTTGTTGTTCCCGTTCTTGACTTCCCCGCCACCAAATATGCCTCTCCTGCTGACCATTCATTGACTGAATCAAGAGGTTTCACGTGTTCCGCTTACTCATCGGGATGTCTTGTCCAGTTGCTTTTTTAAGAATGGCCCTTTATTTTCTCCAGCCGTTGTAAAAGGTAATATGTTATGAATTAATTATTCGATTGTCTAAAATCTCTAAGATCTATAATCTAATTTAATACTTATTAATATAATTGCTATATAAAAAGCTAGAATGCCTAGAAATTACTAAAAGTCTCTGCCTTATATTTATTAATACCGGTTAAAGAACTTCTACTAATAACACCATAGAGTATATTGTAAAAGTCATAAGCCAACCTTATATTACACTAATTACTTATTACTCGCCTAGTATATCCTCCTCTTGAGAACGAACCCCATCAGCTTTATCAATAAGTTGCATACCCCTGGAATATAAGTCCGAAGAAGTTTGCGTCAGAGCTTTCAGCTGCTTACGAAGACGTATCAGACGCGTCATTCAAGTTTTCATCAAGAAAATTCTCGGTATTCTCGATATCTGTCTCAACTTGAAGCTGCGCATCAAGGTTACGCCGAACTAGAAAAAGTCAAACGACCAGCAAGAACACACCTCATTATTACGAGACGATTACTCACCCAGCATTGCTACATTAGAACCATCGCAGGAGCGACCGTGACGAATATACTCGCCACATCGCGTGGATTTATCGACCAACTGACAAAACCAATTGGTTCTTATCACAATAAGAACATGGCTCAATGATTCGCTCCTTAGCCTGAACAAACTCCGCAAGGGCCTGGCAATGCGTTGCCTTAGTAGATTTAGGAATACAGCCTGACATTATAATCAGTAAAGATATTATATTTACAGGAGCTGAGGAGTAAGTTTTATACTTTCCGCTATGTAAGTAGTAAGGGGACATATCGTGTCGCGACGTGACAAAGTTATATCACCTGGAAAGCATACCCCTTATTGCCTGGCCAATTAAGCCCGGATTATAGATCTTAGTAACACTTTATTAATGAAACAAGAGTTAGGAGTTGGCCGGGCATGCACAGGCTAAAGTATAAACTTCAACTGACTGCGCTTAGTGATGTAGGAACCTAGCCTCTTGGAAGAGCCGAGGTCCGCGATTGGTACTGGACTATGCTTGCTGGGGGATCCCCACTCCACCACCCGGAGCTACGGCTCCGGCTCAGAAGTGGAAAACCCGCATGTACTGTTCCACTTGGGGTCTAACGACATTCATTCACTTTGAAGTCATCATCACGAAACCATCATCCTCTCTCCCTCTAGTCCCCTGTTTTCAGTCGGGTTTCAAGGTCCCCTATGGCGTTTCCCTCCTTGTGCAAGCAGGGTGTTCTTCGGGTGGTTCTTCCGCTCCAACACTCGGGGCTGCTGCTCCGTGATTTGCCACACCGTGTTGGAGGTGAGGAATAATGTGTGGGTTTTCTCTGTTTTTCCAAGGGTCCCCTTTGTTTGCAAGCGCCAGGGTCCAGCTACAGTGGCGTTCTCTGTGGCAAAAAGCATGAACAACAATCAACCCCCCCAGACAATGGGCACAGTTTGTTGCTGCCGATGGGATTCCGCTCACATATTACACCTCATGTGGCTCGTGTTATGTGTTCTGGTTTTTCTTTGTAAATCTCCCTCCTACAACACTGCTTCTCCTTCCAAGAATAATCAATTACTTGCCATTTTGGGCACAGGCTGATGTCGCGAGACGCCCTCGACCCGATCGATCCCTTCCCCGACAACCGCACATTCCCGCCTCGACCCTTCATGACCCTCTCCACCAGCGCTCTCCGAAGACTACCACCTTTGACAGTTGCCGACTCGGACCTCATCGCTTTGAGGACAAGGCTGCTCAACGCCCTCGCCGTCAAGGCGTCCGCACTCGTGACTCCCCCGGCCACCAACGTGTCTCCACTGTCTTCCCACACCGCTCCGACCGGCCCGGCACGATCCCGACCCCGGCAGCGCCGCATGAACCACAAATCTCAAGGCTCGACGCCCCGCGTCGTCTTCGGCCCCGGCGCTGTCAATCGCCTGCCCGCCGAGCTAGCTAGACTGCACCTCTCTTCACCACTCATCGTGTCGAGCCCGTCCCGACTGAGCCTCGCTCGCAAGATCCAGGCTATTATTACGAACCTCAACAGCCGCATGCTCATCTCCGACGTTATCGCCGTGCCCGCCCGAATTTCCGGACGAGACTGCGTTGTCAGTGTTGGAGGTGGCTCTGCCGTGACTCTGGCTCGAGCAGTCAGCTCACGCAAAGGAATTCCGCACATCTGTATTCCCACAACCTACAGTGGGAGCGAAGTGACAGCCGCAAACATTGGTTCGGGCTCGAGTCATCGTTCTGCCGGAGGAGCTACAAGGACGTCAAAGCAGATTGCCAAAGAGTCCAAGATCCCGCCTTCCGTCGTCATTTACGACGAAGACCTCACCATGACCTCAAGATTCCGGTTCTCCGCGCCGAGCCATCAGGACGTCATGGAGGATTTCCATCGAACACAGCACGCCCCCAAGACGGAAGACGCCTGCTGGAGTTATCTCCGTATCCCCGGCGTTTAGAACCAAGCATATCGGTCTCTCGATCTGCAGCCAAACTATATATCCGCCTTGTAACCTGCGAGGAGCCATGGATCTCCCGCTTTGATCTAGCACCCACCACCCTTTCGCGCCGAATTCCCCGACTAGAGACGAAACTCGATGATTTATGCGATATACGCGACGCGTGCGGCAACTCCCGTTCCTATACGGTTGAGACGCCATAGAGGAAGGAGCAAAGAGCCCGGTTCATAGAGTCTGCTAGCACTCCTGCAGCATAGACCGAGGCATCGCGCGCTGCCGGGCCCGCAAAACGGCCCGTGGCTGGCAGTCTGTCCTCCTAGGGTTATCCAGAATGAGCTATTCTGGAGAGGACGCCGTCACTGGAGCCTCCTTGAACCAGGTCAAGTCTCAGGGGCTTCTGTAGGTCCTTGTCTGGACAAGACATGGGCACGACAGCTACTTCGAGGTTGAACAGCCCTGGCGGCAAGGGACTCGCATCATGAGGCTACTGGGCCTCTGAAACATCACCTACAAGCCTGTGTAAAATCGGCCGAGGGTCATCTTTCTCCGACTCAACTGATGGGCTCTTGGTTATTTCACTTTGTAATTGTTCTTCCTTTCGGAAGACCACCAACTGCACATGGGCCGTTGGATGTTCATCTCCTAGGATGGACTTGTTCAAATATTTAGATAGCCAGTTCGTATAGCCAAGCTAATCGATGGTTATCAACAAGGCTCTATTGTCCGGAGTCTAGTTTGGTGAAGCCTCGACTTACCGTGCAATCCGTATAACGAAGAGCTCTCCAGGCCATGCATCTATTTACTGTGACAGCCATACTGATTCCTGTCATGTATTTTACTTATTTTCTTCCAGGGTATCACAACATTCGTTGTCCTCAACACTCTCATCTTCCCGCTTAATCCAGACCGTCAAATCCCATGATGCCATGGGCCCCCATTGGTCCCAATTTGGTGCTCTGCACCTCCTTGCGTCGCTTGGCCCTTCGCTTCATCTCTGCCACTCGCTCCTCGTCGCTGTCTTCATCGCTCTCACTTTCTGCAGCTCGCTTGCCAGGGTTGGTCTCATCGTTTTCGCCATCGTCATCCTCATCATCATCATCATCATCATCCTCATCATCCTCGTCCTCGTCCTCCTCATCCTCATCACTTTCGGCTCCGCCTTGCAACTCCGAAAGTTCCTCCCATAGCTTGACAGTCTTGCCGCCGGCGCTGATGAGTCGGTTCTCTGAGTCAAAGCCCAGCGATACGACACTCTCCATGTGGTCGTGGCGCAGGTTGGCCGAGAAGTCGACTTCGCGGCGGACCAAGTCAACGACACGCAGACTCCCGTCGCCAACGCCACATACGACCTTCTTGCCGAGTCCCATTTCGTGGGGCACAACGGCTACGGCGTCGATGCTTTCGCCTCCACCCTTTTTATCGCCGTCCACAATGATGCGCTCTTGCTGATCGTCCCATGCGCCCTTGTCCCAGAGCGTCAACACGCCAGAGCCGGAGCCGATGGCCATAACGCCGTTATTGCGGTGTCCCCTGGGGCCCAAGCCAGGAACGAAGCACGAGGAAAGCAGCTCATCTTCCTGGTCCTCGCTGCGAACAAGAACGCCTCTCCTGACATCCGTAACGGCCAGGGTGGTACCACCGGTGCTGACCCATTGCTTTGGGAATCCACTGGTGCTCTCCTTTGTGGGTGGCAGAGGAGTGACCGAGGAGACGTAGTCGGCGTGAGGGAAGTGAGTCTGAGCAGGCTTCTTGCCAGGAGCGCCGTCGCGGAGGTCAATGATATGCAGGGCGCCTGAGTCGGTCCCAAGAAGCAAGCTCTGGGGGTTAAGGACATGGAGCAGAGTCGGCGCATCGGCCATCGAGGTCGTACTCGGGATGTTGAACTTGGAAATGACTTGACCAGTTGTGGGCTCGAAATGTTTGACCAGCGAATCGGTTCCAGCAGAGTAGACGGCTATACCTCATGAGTACACACACAACAGTAGAGCACGATGTGGTTTCAGCGCAACTTACCTGACCCATCGTGCGCATACACCAGAGATCTGCAGCTTCCTTTGTGTCTCCTCGTACGCCATACAGAGTCGATCATGCCCTTTCCGTCGCTCAACGCGCTGGTGTCTGCGTCGGCGCCATCGTCGGAGGATGAGCCCGGGGGCAATCGAAAGGTCTCGACATGGCCGCTGGACAGGCCGACAGTGAGCAGGGGCTCGGTGGGGTGAAGCGCGGTTGCAAAGACGTCGGCCGTGAGAGGCAGGGTGCAGGTGTTCTCGAACATAGCGAGAGAAGATCAGAGGCTGAAGAGGCTTGGCCGGAGAGGTACGGTAGCAAGCCTGTGAGAACAAAGAAGGGCCGAGACGTCCAGAGGCGGACTAAACGAAGCAAGGTAGAATTCAAGGAATATCCTCGGTGATCTTGTACAACCTGCAACGGCCTGGATTTCGTCAATTAGTCGGGCTGGCCGCCTTCTGGGAACAATTGGTGGTTGAAAGTCTGGGCGTTGTGCATCCTTGGGCTCGGAAAAAAAAGAAGCTCTAATTAGAGATTGAGCTCAGATGACTGTACTGATCGGCGCGATAGCACTGTATCGCACTGTGTATTTCCTCTAACTTACAGTTCCAGCTGTTTATCGTGAAAACCTCAGATTTCCTTCTCACAGGCAAGGTAGGTAGGCGTCTCAGGATTAATTTCATCTCATTCATCTCATTCATCGTTACTTCATTAGTTCTCATCCAATTCTACTTCATCTCTCGCCCGGGACCTGATTAATGGTCTAGTCCTATTTTAAGTCATTAGTCTAGGTGGACATGCAAGGAATAAACTCGTTACAAGGCTCTCCTTGCGGGAACAAAAAGAACGGAAACAAATAGTGAGCAATATGTCGCCAAGTGTTCTAGCCAGGCAGACCAGGGAGGTATTGCCGTCCTTTTTGGCCTCCCAACCTTTTGAGACAAGACATAGTTAGCAAGCTGGCCAATCCAAAGCAACTCAGCTGTTTCTCCCTTTCTGGGCTGTAGAGACAAGGTTGCAAGGGCTGTACAGGGCTGAGTCGAGTTCCAGTTGTTAAGCCAGGTTGCAGATTTGGGTCAGGGGAGACAACACTCCGTAGAGATCTAGCCATTCGCTCCACCGACTGCACTTTGCATCCATCTGTGGCAGACTAGGCGCGCAGGGGTTACAGGCATCCCCGGCCAATGGAAATAATTGCCGGACGTCCAAGGGCACGGATCCGAAAGATCCGCGACTTGATCGTCCATGCCGTTGCGATCACGCTCCACCCCGCCGCCTCACACCACACTAAAATGCCTGCTTGGGCCTTGTTACAGCAGGGCATTGATACTACGCTTTGGTACCTTGAACATCGTGGCAGCGTACTACTGTCTATGGCTGCAATCTGCTGGGTATGGCTCGCTTGGTCGAAACAGGATAAGCGCGTCATATTTCTATTTACATTCGATCTCTATCGCAGCGGCGATCTGGGTCTAGAACGCATCGACCCCGCCTTGCATATGACCTAGTGGGGTGGCGAAAGAGTCGAGTGCCTTTCTCCGTCCATGCCTTGCTCGAATTATCACCTAGTCCAATCCACACATTTTCCAAATGGACGACTTTATCCTTACAGCTACATGATCCGGGGAAAGCACCCAGGCCTGCATCATGACTGATAGAGCCGTCACTGACGCAGCTCGTGAGCGGGAGACCTTCAGGTTGGTATCACATCGTCCTTACAACACTCTAACCGGGCTTCTCAGCGCCATAAGAATTGAAAGGCTCATTTAATTCTCCCTGTTAGGCATGATTCGGTCCTGGTGGCAAATTCGATCCGCAATGATCCCGAAAACCTCAAGCCCTCCTCTGAGCTTCGTTCGTGTTGTGATCCTGCCCTGACAGCCCTGGCCCAAGTGGCCGTCTTGCGACTCAACGCCACCCGTGCCATCATCTCCCTGTTCGACTGCCAATACCAGCACATCATCGCCGAGGCCACGCCTCAAGTACGCATCGCCGCCAGCGCCCCATCACCACTCGACGACTCACAGAAGCTCTGGCTCTGTGGCACTGCCGTTCCCAGGTCATTTGGAGTATGCGAGCACCTTCTCACCTCCTCCGAATCCGCTGCAGCAGCAGGCACCATTCCCGTTACCGTCATCAGCGATCTTGCTGAGCATGATGTCTTCCGAGACAAACCGTACTGCCACTCTTGGCCTCGCCATCGCTTCTATGCGGGCGTTCCGATCCAGTCCTGCCGGGGCATCAACATCGGAGTTTTAAGCATTTTTGACGACAAGCCCCGCTCGGGCCTGGATGAGGCATCTGTTGGCTTTATGCAGGACCTATCGAACTCGATCTTGGGACATCTGGAGCTCAGACGATCTGGCGACCACCGCCGGCCTGGGGAACGCATGGTGCGCGGCCTAGGAAGCTATGTTGAGGGCAAAGCGACCATGTCCGGTTGGCAAGATAGCATCACTCATGCCTTTGAATTGGATGCTCTGACCGGAGAAGGTGCTCTTAATAGCGGACAGCAAGACCTACAGCGCCAACGAGACGAGTTCGAATCCGATGCCATGGTGGATGAGACCGAGCCCGGGCAGGCTGGGGAAACAGAGAGGGGGAAGAAACAGAAGATATCGGCGGATTCCTTCGTTGTTACGAGCCCTAATGAAAATGCGCCATCAACCTTCACTCAATCGTCAAACAATCTCCTGCATCCCGTCGCTCCCCAAGAGGATTGCCGGCAACTACAGCTGGATCGAATCTTCTCAAAGGCTGCTAATATATTACGAGAGTCTATTGAAGTCGAGGGCGTTCTGTTTCTCGATGCGAGTATCGCATCTTTTGCCGGCATGGTCGGAAACAGGACTTCACGACGTGACCCCCGGGGCAAGGATCGATCGTCGTCTTCGTCTTCTTCTTCAGTTTACGGCGACTCGTCTCGCTCGCCATCCATATCTTTGGACGGCCCAGAAGCATCGCCAGCCACATGCAGTGTCATGGGTTTCTCTACCTCTCAATCTTCCAGTGTGGACGGCGAGTCTCCTGTTGCTCGGACGCGATTTGTTTCCGAGCGGCATTTGCAGAAACTGCTTCGCCGGTATCCCAAGGGCAAGATTTTCACCTTTGACGAGCACGGCACAATGGCTTCGAGCGACTTTTCGACCGACGATGCCGGAGAACGAATGCGGACGCAGACCCAGGAGGATAAGGAGCAGGGGACCCAGGATCACGAAAAACCTGCACGCCAGCGCAAAGACTCCTTTTCCCGGAAGAACGATGGCAAAGCCATTGCGGGCCTCTTCCCAGGAGCTCGTAGCGTCGCATTTGTGCCCCTCTGGGACTCTCACAGGCAGCGCTGGTTTTCTGGCTGCTTTGTCTATACGATGACACCAACGCGTATCTTCACGGTCCGAGGCGAGCTCAGCTATCTTACGGCATTCGGTGCCGTCATCATGGCGGACATTGCCATGATGGAAAGTACAATTGTGAGCACAGCAACGACATCTTTGCTCAGCTCTCTGTCCCATGAACTTCGGTCTCCACTTCACGGTATCGTCCTGTGTGCCGAACTGTTGCGTGATACTTCGCTGGATGTTTTCCAGGGTGATGTACTGCGTTCTCTAGAGGTTTGCGGTCGTACCCTGCTGGACACGATCAACCATTTGCTCGACTGGACAAAGATCAACAACTTCATGAAGAGTCCTCAGGAACGAAAAGGCTCCCCAAGACGACCCTCGAGTCGGGGCTTGCGTTCCGGTCGCAGGACTGCTGTTACAGATGGCATGATGCATCTCGCCTCGGATATTGACTTGGATATGCTCGTGGAAGAGGTAGTAGAATGCGTACATGCTGGCCACACCTACCAACAGCAGTCTATGCTACGCCTCGACGACCAGGAATCTTTCGAAGACTTCAATGTTCATCCACATACCCGGCTCGATGCCAGAAATGCTGCGGAAAACGCGAGTGCGAATGGCGTCAAGCCCAGCAGTGTGCGGTTGGGTCCCAACAGAGTCGTGGTGATTCTTGATATTGATCCTACTGTGGACTGGGCTTTCCAAGCCCAGCCGGGTGCACTGCGGCGAATCCTCATGAATCTTTACAGTAACTCTCTCAAATACACGAGTCGTGGCTTTGTCAAGGTGGCCGCCTGGCAGGAACCTCTGGAACACGGAGGCCCAAGAGACAGAGCTGTCTGTATCGATATTGTTGATACTGGATCTGGAATCGGGAAAGATTATCTTAACCATCGGCTATTCGCCCCGTTTGCCCAAGAGGATGCCCACACTTCAGGGGCCGGCCTTGGCCTTAGCCTTGTCAGAAAGTTCGTCAGAGCCATAGGCGGCTCAATACGCCTTGAAAGCGAGATAGATAAGGGAACCAAGGTTTCTGTGAAGCTTCCACTTCAGATTGCTGGTCTTGAGGCAACAGAAACGACGACCGACTGCGACGAGTTTAGGGCTCAGGTTGCCGAGCTCTCTCGTATTCGTGTCTCTGTTATAGGCTTCTCGCCCGCTCAGAGTGGCTGGAGGGACGACAGGTGGGAGTCTGGGGAGTTTGATGAAGAGGCGTCGCTCGAGAAGATTTGTCGAAACTGGCTGGACATGGATGTTATCGGCGACGATAGGGTGGCAGACTTCATACCGGACCTGATCCTGTGTGATGAATGTCACCTCAACATCTTGATCCAGCAAGCTCGCAGCGAGATTTCTTCGCCTGTCATAGTTGTGTGTCGGAGCGCTACGGTAGCACGACAACTGGAAAAGTCGCACAAGACGCGGCAGAAGCTCAGCTCTGGCTTGTTTAGCTTCATCTCCCGCCCGTAAGTTCTTCCCTTTATACCCAATGGACCATGTACTGACGAGGTAATGATTCCAGCCTGGGGCCGAGGAAACTCGCCAAAGCCTTTGTTCTTAGTTTCAGACACTGGGTCAGGCTGCAGGCAGCATCTGGCCCCGATGCCTTGAGTATCTCGACGATACTGGACAGGCCGATGCCAGTTCCCACGGCCAACGAGCCAGGAATCTACGAG
Source organism: Fusarium zealandicum (assembly GCA_013266195.1). Classification (NCBI taxonomy): domain Eukaryota; kingdom Fungi; phylum Ascomycota; class Sordariomycetes; order Hypocreales; family Nectriaceae; genus Fusarium; species Fusarium zealandicum. Next base: position 16,112 of record JABEYC010000041.1, on the reverse strand, counting down.
TCTTGGGCCCACGAGCCCTGGACCAACGGGTCTCAAGGCAGTGACTCTCGGGTCAACGAGCCCCAGCCCTGTGAACCCCAGCTCAGTGAGCCCCAAACCAGCGAGTCCCAAAACAACGAACCTCAAATCAATGGGGTTACAAATAACAATGTTCAAAACCATGAGGCCCAGAACCACCGAAATACCTACCCATCAGACGACAATAGTAATGGATACTTTGATGCTTCCCACAGGCCTGGGGATCTCCCAAGAGTCGAGTCATTGAACAGCACCAAAGGTACAATGCCAGTGATACCAGAGAGTCCGGAGAATCAGCCCAGCTCGCCTTGTCAGCCACGTTTCCTCCTCGTCGAAGACAACCCCATCAACATGAGGATCCTCCAGACATGCATGAAGAAGCTCGGTCACGAGTACGATGCGGCAGGAGATGGCCGCCAAGCCCTTGACTCGTACATCAGCCGCCAGGGGAAGTACCGGTGCGTACTCATGGACATATCGATGCCGGTGATGGACGGGTTCGAGGCAACGCGCCTCATCCGCAAATTTGAGAAGGAGAGACGGCTCCCGAGGTGTCACATCATGGCGATTTCCGGGCTCGCGTCTAAGCAGGCGCAGGAGGACGCCTTTGCGATAGGGCTGGATCTCTTTTTGTCGAAGCCAGTACAGTTAAAGGAGTTGAGTCGGATTTTAAAGAACCGGGGGGTTGTATGATTACTAGATCAGCGTAACGCGAACACGACTAAACGAACGTCAAGATTAGGGGTATGCAAACACGAGGTCAAATAGGATTAATGGGTTTGCTCTTCATGATAGTCGCTGGTTGCATAGTGACGCGGAGGGACCACCCTAGAGTAGGTTGGTATGAGATAGCTTGTTCATATTCAAGGGACACACATTTCTACATATATTTTTTCATTTATCAAAGATCATATATACTAATCCAACTGCAAATATAACCCACGTATCAAATTCTCTGCTACTTTATAAATAAATTAAAATCGTATTTAATACTGAATTCTGAGCTAATTACTGTGTTGAGAAGGTGCAAGCCAGTTGGGTACCGCTGACCCGCCTTTACAAATCCACCGGATCAACATTGCACATTGTAGTTCTCAACTCAGCAACCTCGAACTTTTACACAAGTAGCGATCCTGCGCCTCCTGCACGACAACGACGATGCGCATGCTAGGATTGATTAGCGCGTGGATGCTGGCGATGGCACTCGCGGAATCTATCGAGGAGCCGTTCCGCTGCATCATGTACCTTACCGGGTAAGTCGTCATACCGCCAACACGATCTGTTTTAACGAAAGCGACTGATCAGAGCAATTACGTCGCAGTCAACACGATATCGTGCCTCCAGAGGACCGTGTTCAGGGAGTATCGCATGTCATTCTCGCATTCATGCGGTCCGAAGTGTTCAACGTGGACGAAACACCTAGCGAGTTCTCCTTATTCACCACGGTCTCTGAGGTTCGCTCCAAGTTCCCTCAGAGCACCAGGGTGATGGTAGCTATTGGCGGATGGGGCAACACCCGGGGCTTCGAAGACGCTGCAAAGGATGAGTCTTCGAGACAGCGCTGGGCTCGCCATGTCGCGGCCATGGTTGTTGCGACGGGGGCTGATGGCGTCGACATTGACTGGGAGTATCCTGGGTAGACCATGGCTGCTCGTGTGAGATGAAGCCTTACTAATGAGGTTATAGAGGAAACCGCGACGACTATAAGCTAATTCCCAACTCGGAGCGGGAGTGGGAAGTTGAAGCATTTGTTGCGCTCTTGCAGGAGACCCGTGCAGCCCTGGGGCCCGACAAGCTCCTGTCTGCTGCCGTACCGGGCAAGGAGGCTGATCTGATGGCATTCACAATTGATACAGTCCCGAGGATCATGAAAGTGGTCGACTTTCTCAACATTATGACATACGATCTGATGAACCGCCGCGACAGCTTCACCAAGCACCACAGCGGGGTTTCGGATTCTCGGGAAGCCATCCAGCGCTACATGACCCGGGGTGCGTCGCCCGACCAGGTCAACCTTGGATTCGGGTACTATGTCAAGTGGTTCATGACGGAACAATGCAATGCCGCAGACCCGAGAGGTTGTGCAACCCGGCTGCTCGAGGACCCCGAAACCGGAGGGGATTTGGGCGGGACGGGTGGCTTCAGTTGGCACGATGAGACTCCCGAGGACGTGGCTGCATCGTTTGCGCGTGCGCAAGCTGAGGGGAGCTACGATGATGATGGGAGCTACTACTATTGGGATGCGCGTGAGCTGCGCTGGTGGTCGTTCGATACGCGACAGAGCATCCAGCGAAAGTTTGACCAAGTAGGGCGGCAGCTCAACGTGGGCGGGGTGTTTGCCTGGGGCCTCGGAGAAGACGCACCCAGGTTTGAGCACTTTGATACGACAATGGAGGGAGTTCGCAAGATGCGAGCAGGTGGTGGAGTCAAGGACGAGCTATGATAGCAAGAGGCTGCACCATGTGCTTAGCAGCCCCTGCAACGCTCTCAACTTTGGGTGCCGTGGGTGCCTGCTAGATGCCGGGTTTGCGCTGGAATACAGGGTTGTGCATGGTTGTGCATAGCTTCCAAGCCAGGGTCCCCGAACTCAGCTTCGACCGCAACGAATCACAAGCTTCGAATAAAACACGCTTCGGCCAAGGGCGATCCTCGAGTACAACGCTGCAAAAGCATCTCCCCGCTGCTCGCTCCATCTCGCTCCTCCTCCAACGATACCGGCGTCTTCTCCACACGTGCCTCGCCGAGATGCTTTCCCATGTGCTCTCATCCGCCATGATCCCATCCGTTGGGTCCAGGTCCAGTCCCATCCTAAACACCGAGGGCTCGGCAAGGAGCCACCGACTGCGGCTTAGAGTACGGCCGACATGTTTGGTGAGAAGCGACATGTTCCTGCGGATCTCGACAGATGCCGCCAGGATGAGTTGGGCCTCGGTGCGACGTCATCTTGGTGAGCTTCCTAAACAGGCCTATTCGTTGATGATCACTGCTGAAGGCCTGCAGGTCCATAAAACCTGATCAAGGCCCAGGTCCTCCCAAGCTGCTTTGGTGTTTTGGTCAGCTTCCGTCTCGATTGCGACCTCAATTCCTTGTTCCTCACTAGACTGTGGTTCCCTTGTGCCGTCTTTGCCAGTGACAACTCAATTGACTCGTCTTGTTCATGATGCGCTTCTCGACTTCTCTCCTCGCCGGCCTGGCCGTCGTGACCCCAGCTGTGGCTGCGCCCAAGCCCAGCCATGGCGAAAAACCTCTGTATAGCGACGTCAAGCCCGTCAAGCAGGTTGAGCTGGGCCCGCGGCCTTACTACCTCGTCAACGACATGGACGAGGGTCCTCTCAAGAAGAAGCTCGAGTCGTGCTCCGAGAGGCGCCAAAAGCCTTCGGAATGGTCAATTGCGCATCGTGGCGGCGGTACTCTTCAGATCCCCGAGCACTCCCTCGAGTCCAACCTGGCTGGAGCTCGCATGGGCGCCGGTATCCTTGAGTGCGATGTGGCCTTCACAAAGGACCGCGAGCTTGTGTGCCGACACTCGCAGTGTGATCTGCACTACACGACCAACATTGTCACTATCCCTGAACTCAACAAGAAGTGCACGCAGCCCTTCAAGCCGGCCAAAGACGGAAAGCCCGCGTCGGCCAAGTGCTGTACCAGCGACATCACCCTCAAGGAGTTCAAGTCGCTCTGCGCCAAGATGGAGGGCTTCAACGCTACCGCTACGAACACGACCGAGTTTCTCGACGGCACGCCCAGCTGGCGAACCGACCTGTATGCCACATGCGGCACTGTCATAAGCCACAAGGAGCACATGGAGCTGGTCAAGTCGCTCGGCCTCAAGCACACCCCGGAGCTCAAGACGCCCGAGGTCAAGATGCCATTCCAGGGCGACTACACCCAGCACAAGTATGCCCAGCAGCTCATCGACGAGTACAAGGCTGCGGGTGTCAAGGCGAAGGATGTCTACCTCCAGAGCTTCTTGTACGACGATATGTTGTACTGGCTCGAGGCCGAGCCAGAGTTTGCCCGCCAGGCCATGTACCTCGACGAGACGGGCGACACGCCCGCGACGTTCGAGACTGCCGTGGCCAACCTCACGCGCTACGTCGAGGACGGTGTGCGGTATATTGCGCCGCCGCTCACCTACCTTGTCACGGCCAAGAACGGCAAGATTGTGCCGAGCGTCTATGCCAAACAGGCCAAGAAGCTAGGGCTCAAGATCATCACCTGGAGCCTGGAGCGATCCGGTCCTCTGGTCAACGGGGCCAACGGTGACTACTACTACAACTCTATCGCAAAGGTGGTCAACAACGACGGCGATGTGTACAAGCTGCTGGATGTGTTTAGGCAGATTGGGGTTGCTGGCGTCTTTTCGGATTGGAGCGCGACTGTGACGTATTATGCCAACTGCTATGGACTCAAGCTGTAGACGAGGATCTGGAGATAATGATGAACACGAGAGATATATACTAATAAGTAGATACGGTATAACTTGTACAAGATCTACCTTGCTCGAATGTTCTATTGGTTGGGGTTCATCTAAGCTGAAATAGGTCAAAGTCTCTTGGTAAACGCGTCGTTATGGTCGTTGACTATAATCAGATGTTGCAGTTCCAACTGGCAGTTCCCAGACCGAGTCTAAAGCGGTAGAGGAAAAGGAAGCTCTCGAGGCTTGATGGTTACACCGACGATATATTCCAGAACCTCTTCTTCTTTGGACTCTCCATTTCTAGATCTTCTTTACCTCTTTCATAGATAATGTCATGCATGAGCTGACCGCCCTGGGTCTCAAGTCAATTTGTCCCTCCCCGGGACTTCTTACCCTAGAACCCGGATTCACAACTTGTAACCAACAAGATGCCCAACGGTTCTCTGGCGCCCTTTTATAGCATCAACATGTTGTATTTGAGAAGGGAAACTTTGGCCTGACAGGCTTCCTTATCACTCGTTGTTTACTTTAGGTGATGGATCGCCATTAAGAAAGATATGTCTCTGACAACGGATGCCAGCGATGGCGAGTTGACATATGATGCCGGGTTTGTCATGGATATTGTACGTTTCTCACAAGATATTAATTTACACATGGAATCAAGTTGCTACTGAACCTATGCCTACTCAGCTCTGGCCCTCTACAACTGCTGCGAACTCTCAACATGATCTTCGTGATCATGGATATCGCCCTGATGGTCATCATGTACAAGAACCAGCTACCTGATAGAGCAGGGCGTCAAGGCCATAGTCTACTCCATCAAGCTCAGGCTCGTCGAGTTGTCTGGTAGCCGGCCCAAGACGGGAGAAGAGAAGTCATCGTGGTCGAAGAGGAACCAGGACGTTGGGACGGCGTAATTCGAGGACATGGCGGTGGCGAGAAATGAGTAAACCACGGCAACGATAAATATTGAGATTGAGTATGAAGACAGGAGAATGAGGGGGGTTGATGACGAGAGTACGGACTAGCTGTACGATGCTGCGCTCAAACAGATGAGTTCGAGAGCGTAGCTGCGAATACCAAAGTAGTAATGGTTTGGACACCAACTCGTGTTATCTCCTCTTCAATGCCAAGGAACTACCTCCTGAATAAGTTGCAAGAATCACGACCTAACGTAAAAGCACACACTGTAGCTGAGACGCCGCCAAGCATCCCCCCCGCCATCCGTGCGCTTCGTATGCACAGGCTCGAGCCATGTTGGTGTTGGCCATTTTGACCCGATCCCTCCCTGCGGCTCAGGCAAATGATCAAGAACCTCTATCGCCTGCCGCGTCTATTTGCAAACTCTGCGATGTCTGAGAGACTATGAGTTTGACGACGACGGATTGGGGAGAGGACTCTTCTCCTACAAGGCCCAAAAGGAAAGAAGCCGGCTCTTTTCGGTGTGAAGCCTGTATAGATTCTCGACGATCATCAGATCTTGATCTGCTCTTTTCTTTCTTCTTCATTTGCCAGCTCATGATTCGAAACAAGGCTCCCCCACTTCGGTCCCCGGAACCCCCCCTACAGGTCACATCTCACAACCTTATCCCGGCCGCTGATCCAGATCGGTGGAGTCTGTCGATGAGAAAATCTGTAACCAGCATCGTCTTGTTTCCATGTCTTGGCCTTCCTTTTGTCTCAGCACTGCATCCTTAGCATGTTCCCAGGGCAGAAGATGGCCCGTCCGGCCTGCACGCGGTGCATTAGGCTGATGCTGCGGTGGATATAAAAGTGGCCTTGAGCGTCGAAGCTGTTTCGTGGGTTTATGGAGCATCTTCTGAGGCTGAACTGGGGGCGGATCTGGGTTAAGAATGGGCGACCCCCGGAAGTCGATCTCGCCTGGTGTTGAGTTGCGTCTACTTGTTTTGGAGTGAAGCGTTCATGATTGATTGCGCTACGTTCGTTACCAACCGAGTTTGCGTCTTATTGAACCTCGCCTGGTGTGGGATAGAGTAATTCAGCAACACCGCTGTCTTGTGAAGCATTGCCATTCGCCGATTTTGTATATCGATAGTTGCGAAGGATCGATACTGCAAAGTTAACCACCGAGACAGCACACCTCCACGTCGACAACCAGCGAAACAGCCCGATATTGAGTTTCATCTCTCGACGAACCGTCATGCCCGACTTCCCATATATAAATGGCATCCAGGTTGCAGTCCCACCGCCTGAGGGCTATACTGTCGACTTTGACCATCCGCAGCGACAGCACGAGACCGAGTCATACGTCGTCTCTGGCATCGGCATGGCGCTCGCTCTCCTCTTCTTCCTCCAATTCCTGTACGTCAAGGTATGGATTCTGCGGAAACCGGACGGAGAGACAGGTATACCTCCTTTTGCCTTTGCACTGCTCTCTGAAACCGTGCGCTAAGTGTGCGCAGCGTGTCTTGTGATAGCGTGGCTGTATTCGGTAGGTGTTCAAGCTACCAGTCTATGTGAGTTGTCGCGAACGGCGGTTTCAAGAGACCGTGTTTCTGAGACGCATGCTGACTGTGAAAGATTCGTATGCCATGGGCTTGATAGGGATCCATGCCTGGGAGCTCTCCCTGGAGGAATACAACTATGGTGGCAAGGTGTGCTACATCCCCCCGTTCGACGAAACACATCATTATGAGGTTGCTGACACTTTCAGCTCGCGGTTGTCGCGCCAATTCTATACGCAGTCTGCACCGGCGCTTCCAAGATGTCGCTGGTGCTCTTTTACCGGCAATTGTCGCCTCAGCGTTGGTGGAAGTGGAGCGTGTATGGCATGTTCTTCCTCGTTGCTGGGTACAACACCGCCACCTTCTTTGCCGTCATCTTCGGGTGCCGTCCTTTTAGGAAGCACTGGGATGTGAGGGTCACTCAGGGTACCTGCGTGAACCGACCAGCGGTTTATATCTGCACAGCAGCCCTTGGCATCGTGTCGGATCTGATTCTGCTGGTAATGCCGATTCCCATGATTGTGCGGCTGCAGATGCCACCGAGACAGAAGGTTGGCCTTATCCTCCTTTTTGGAATAGGTTCAGCGTGAGTCCAGCGTAACACCACAAGTCGAGACGTTGTTGACTGACACATGTAGCACACTTGTAACCTCTGTGGTTCGATTGGTACTTCTGATGCCGATTTTGGAACCAACAAAGGACACCACTTGGGTCCTCTCCGGTGCCGTTGTGTGGATGTAGGTGCTATGACTTCTTATCATGATAACTACTGACACTCGTCTGCAGCTTCGTCGAGGCTAATCTCCTCGTCATATGCGCTTCCTTGACGACTCTTCAACGCTTCTTCATCCACATCGCCCCCAGGCTCATTGGCGAACGAGGCTCCTCGTCAGGATACGGAGCGAGCGGCAGCAAAGGAACCAGAAGCCACCCATTCCGAACTATCGGAAGCCTCGCCAACAATACCAGGGCGGACAAGTACGGCATAGTGATTGAAGAGGCGGGGTTCGACCTGAGGACAATTGGACAAGCTGAGCCGACCGAGACCGCGGTCAATGCCTATGACACGGGGACGCAGCATGAGGAGATGATCAAGCACCTGAGGCGACAAGAGTCGATCAACAGGTTTGGAGACTCGGCGTCCGAGACTCAACTCTGGGGATCAAGAGAGGATAGCAACGAAGGAGACAAGGCTATTGTCCAGACGACGACGGTGACGGTTGTATACGAGGATCGGGACAAAGGAGGCCTCCAGGGTGAATAAAGTGCTGATTCAATCGGTGTTGTTTCTTGTTGATAGGTTAATGTTCTTATTTCGCATTGACGCCAAGGCAGCATTTCTGTTGCTTCGAGCCGCGCCCAGACAATGAACTGATGGCCGAGGTCGATCGACTGGTTGTGCACAACCTGTGTGAAGAATGCCAAGAAAGGCTGGAGAATCGACAAGCTTGAATGTCTAGAGTCAAGGATCTTGGTGTCTTAGACTTCGGTATTCAGCTGCCGAGCCAAGGCTGTGCTCGAGTCAAAGCGCACAACGCGCAAGCAAGGAATCAAGGATCAAGCACCGGCCAGAGCCGACGGAAGAAAGTCGTCGCGTCACGGACTGCGGATGCGGCGTCGTCACGAGATGATGATGCCTTTTGTTGATTGAGGATGGCTGAGGGATGCTTCTGAGGCTTGGCATCTCGTGTTCGGGTTCAGCCTCTGGAACTTCGTCTCAGCCTCAACATTGGCTCAGCCTCAACAGTGTTTCAGTCTCAACATCGTCCCATCTCACACCCCTCCCCTTCTAGCCTCGGCCCTCTGCTGTCTAATCGTCGTGCTACTAATCTTGGCTGCAAAATCCTCAGTCCTGCTAACGTCTTGCTCTCCAACCTCGGTCGCATCCAGCACGTCAATCTCAAACACGTCAAGCGGCTTCCACCCCTTGTCCGTCCTGCGATCGTTAATTGCCTTGCCTCCCCCGCGTGTCTCGGCAGAGACGACAATGGCTTCACAGGCCTCCTCGTGGATGGGCGGGCCAAACGGGTCGCGGATGGCGACGCATCGGACCACGACCCTGCCGTCACGCAGCGTGGCGATGAGCTCGTCGTCCTTGGATGTCGTGGGCGGCGATGTAGCTGTGGTGTCGTACTCGAGAAGAGTGCACAGAAAGGAGAGGACTGTCTTGGCGCGGTGTTCCCAGCTCTGGAGCTCGTCGGCGTACTTCTTCTTGGCGAGGAGTTCGTCGGCGGATATGCCCACGATGAGGGTGCATGTCTGATCCGAGTCCTTTTTGGGAATCGAGAGGAGGAGAAGCGAAGCGTGGAGGAGGAGCTTGTGGCCTGGGTGTAGATGATCAAATGTTCCTCCTAGACAGACGGAGCGGAAGGGCTGTTGCACCAATGCTTCAGGTCTCTCGGGTTCCGTCAAGCTGATGCCCCCCTCGATGGCGACTAGCTGGCTCTGCATAAATGTCTGCTTTCCCTCGGCATACTTGAGGAACGAGGAGAGTAGCTCATAGCCCGCCTCGGAGCTCGGATGATACACCGTCTTCCATGGCCTCACACTTGTAGCAAAAGCAGCCAAGTCCAAAACAGCCGTAGAGTTGGTCTCATATTTCCCATCAAAGTCGTGCTCATACCGCGCCCCTCGCTCGTGATCGATTAGCAAGATTCTCACGTCGACACTGCCGGGCCCAGCACCGACATCTAGCGGGATGCCCTCCTTTGCGCAGATGACGGACACGAGCGTGTAGAGGCCCGCGAGGATGGATTGGGACGTTGACCAGAATATCAGCTTGGAGCGGCCCCTGCCTTTGAGAATAGGAAGGGCGAGGGCGACAACGAGGGCCTGCGGTGAGGGAGATGACTTTAGCTTGAGGAGGGCCGAGGTTAGGGTGTCGCGGTAGGCGGCTGATAGGGTAATGGGTGATGGGGGAGAGGGAGGTGAGGGGAGTAGGAGGAGAGAGGGTGTAGATGACATTGTGTGTTAAGAGGGGGAGCCCGAAGATCTGAGTAAAACAATCGACTTGAAAGTCCAAATTGATGCAGAACAGCTGGTCTATTTTAAGTCATTGTGAGTAGGGCAGATAGAGATGTGGTGATGTTGTTTCGTGGTGGTGAGTGAAACAGAGGTCTACCCCGCTATTATTATTACGTGTACCTGCATGGCATGCATCCAATGGATGTGAACAATATGGTTTTCATTGAATCAACACGAATACAGCTGATACGATGGTCACTTCACACAAGTCTGAGGTTTAGATGAGCTATCATTGTGTGTGTGTGTGTGTTTTCTAATCTCGAGCGGCTGTCGTCGCATCTTTTTAGACAAGGTTAGTCAAGACATGAAACTAACAATACCGCGTGGTATAACGCCGCTGTGAAGGTTCTGTTGTTTTTTAAAGCTATTGTGACAGCGCGTTACCAATTGCCAATTTCCTTTTCTTTCTAAAAGAAAAAAGGAGGACCATGCCTATCAAGTTGCCTCATGATTACGCGAACTTCAACACTGGAAAGTGTTCCAGCCTTGTCCGACCCGTGCGCCACTCGAGCGCTGAGCCATGCCCTAGCCACATCCATGACCTCATCCGCCAAGGCTGCAGTCGTCACAAGGTAGGCTGGCAGTGCAACACGTCATCTGTGCAACGCCACACTCCACCTCGTCGTCTCATCACCACTTGACGCGCAAAAACTTGAAGCTCTTGGAGCTCCAAGACAGGGAATACAGCCACTCATCGTGGTCGTCATCGGTGATCCGCCATGTTTCACACCCACTTCTTTGTCCTCTGCTTGCCTTTGGTTGGCTGGCAAGCTCCTTGGAAGGGTTCAAGCTAACTCTGACGACTGCCGAGAAGAGCGAATACGCCAGTTGTGGCCTTGTCCTGACGTATTGAGTGGTCAACTAGCTCTCTGTCTGGAGGGTTCTTCCACTGAGAGTCTGGTTACTGGGCTGGCCTCGATCTTTTTGTTTGCATGAGGAGCCACCTGACCGCAGCCGTCATTGCTACTGATCTGGGCCGAAGCTACCGACGACCCTTTAAATGCTATGCCCTTCCCTGCCTACCTACCCACCGCTTCCTGCTAACCACCAATACTCCTCTTTCCTAAAAGTTCTTTCCTAAAAGTACAGCCCGAGTCCTCAGTGCAACTCTCGTCGACCTTGCTTTTGAAGTCGCTATTCTCTAGCTCGAGCCCGACACCTTCGACCACAACTCTACATACACACCAAGCGCATCTGCAAGCAAGCCTCCGCCATGTCTCTTGGAATTATCACCATCATTCACGCCGTTTTGGCTGTGTTGCTGATCATTGAGCTTGGTCTCACGGCATATAGTATGTCAACGATTCTTCCATCACCATGTTACTATCTAGCTAACTGAGTCTCTAGTCGTCGACGTTACCGATCCCCATTTCCACCGTGGTACCTCTCCCTCAGAGTATGCTTTTATGCTCTTCTGCGCCGTCTGGTCTATTCTCGCCCTCATCTACCTGGCCGTCGTTCCTCTCTTCGCCGCTCGCCTCTATCACAATGTCGTCGGTCTTGCCATTCTCGCCGTCACCACCATCTTCTGGTTCGCTGGTTCCATCGCTATGGCTGCCTTCTTCGGCGTCCCTGACTGCCAAGGCTTCAACTTTTGCCACTGCGTCAAGGCCGCCATTGCCTTTGGCTTCTTCATCTGGGCGATCTTCACGGGCCTGACCGTCATGGAGGCACTGTCTTTCATGCGATCGCGTGGTCACAGCGCTCATGCTGATACCACCAAGCCTGGCGCCACCTACGGTGCTTAAGTGGAAGGATTCACCGAATGATATGTTGATGCGAATACCCAGTGGTTACGGTTTTCTACAATTTGTTGTCTATTGATTGCTTTTGATGTTATGCGAAACGGCTGGAAGATACCCTTGAGGACTTGACGAATCCGTTTGAACACTCCATATGTTGGACTGCTCTTGTATTACTTGTAATCTGCAGCAGGAGATTGTCGTCACCCTGTTATAATAAAAGTCCAAATAATTCCCTCTATATGTCGCTACCGTTACACCTCTCATCACGTGGTTGCATGTGTGTGTTGCATTGCATGTAATGTTGATTTACACTACGGAGTACATTTGAGCCTATTGATCTAGCTTTGCTTAGCCCGCTTGTCGCGTTGCATGTCATCGACCGGGTCAGCAATTCGTTCCTCACGAATACAAAGTTACAGCGAGAAACGACGAGCTCGGCACATGCTGTCGAGGTTCCCCCCGGATGGACAAGTTGACAGGCAAATCGAGAGCCAAGGAGGAGTATGCAAGGGGAGGTCATGTTTCGTGATACCTCATTCGGCTACTTGCTGTGTATTGCTCTTGTATCCTAGTTCAAATTGGCCGTTTCGCACCACTCGGCTGACACAAAGCTCGATCATGCGTTGCCTACCATAAAGTGCTTATACCGGATTGACAAGACACTTGCGAAAGCGATCATCGAGGCCCTGTGATAAGGGATTTCAGGGGTTAGTTTAACTTCAGCGTGTACCTAGGTAGATATCAGCCCCGTGGGTGGATATGGACCCTGGTTAAAGATTAAAGATGGGGGGCTCGTGCGATTTGTGTCCTTCATGACAAACCCCGATAATTCACATCTCGACAAGGCCTGTTATCTACGATCGCCCACTTCCCCAGGTCGCGAAAAAGCAATGGGCCATGCTCCATCTCGAGAGGCCCCGGCACTTGTGTAAATCGCGGCGCGGCACGATGCTACCGTCCCGGCGCCATGTCCCTTCAACGTTGTTTTCAGCTCGCGGCATGTGTTTATCTCTGGCTTCCATCACGCAGACCGCAGCGGATCACAGCCGAGGAGGTATGGTAGACGTTGCCCTTATCAGCTCCGAATTCCTTCCAAGGGTCTTAGTCTTGGTCTTGGTCTAGGACATGCTGTTTCGAGATCCATCTCCGGGATGGGCATGGGGCTGATAAGGATGGCATGTCCAAGAACCAGAGAACCGGGAGTGCTCTAAATGGCGACCCCGTCTTCTTCTCAGACCGTCTTCACCTTGCTACTCTGTGGAGTTTGTCCTTGTGGTCCATCTCGCTCAACCGAGAGTCTGGTGCTTGGATAGCCGGTTGTGAAACAAGGAGAGATACAGCAACATCGGAACTGACAACCTCTCAACTTCGAATACCGGTCAGCCTCGATCGGTTTAACCTTCAGCGCGACCATTTGCGCCCGACACGTGGATGCCATCGCCAAACCCGGCCAACCCGGGAAACTAGCTTCCGACCATCCAACGTTACCCCGAGACAGCCACGGGAATTGGATTAAAGCTTTGCTTGCCGAGTTTTCTGGAAAGCCGTTATAGCGGGCGCAACTGAAGCGGTGCGCCCAGTCACGGTTCTTATGTGGAAGCTGTGCGGCCGGCACCAAGAACTCTCGAGGTATCTGGGGTCACATACGCCTGCGAAGGCGTTTTGCCTTGCTACTCAACCCTCCACGAGAGTGACCTTGACTTGGCTTCATTTCGGCATTTGTTGCCAGCCTTTCTACCTGGAACAAAAGCAGCCATCCGGATGATACCCTTGTGCGCTTACACCTTTGTTACTCGCCAACTATATACCCGACTTCTGTTCCGTCAGCTTAAACGACTATACTCTGGTCTTGGAAATTGCTGATCGTGTGCGATACCTCTTCTACCTGTGGTCCCTCTTGTCCATACTCACCACAACCAGTGACATGTCTGGAAGAAGCGCGTTCGCGCGCAAAAAGGCCACCGAGGCCAAACAAGAACAGTCCAGTAACCGCAGCCGTTCAGGTTCAATCGCGTTGTCGAGCTATTGCGAACTCATACCAGACATGCCGCTGCCTCTAGCCCCGGTCGGCCGCAGCATCACCCACCCGCGATATCCCAGACAGCTTCCTCAGGCCGTTGACCCTACAATCAGCATCGAAACAAGCTGGGCGGCTCCCAACAGCCCTGTGATGATGGATGATTCTAGAAGTTACGCCAGTTCGGGTAACTTTGCTCTACATTCGGACGAGCCGGCACATGATCAACCAAGGAGGCCTTCACTGTCTACACTGAAGGCAGGGCACACCGGTACCATCGAGAAGAGCGGGCTGCGATACATGATTGACAAACACAGTGGCGATGTCCGAAAAGGAATCGCCAAAACGTTTGGATTCCGCAAAAAGGACAAAGATGAGGGCGCTGGAAAACGAGACATCATTGATGCACCACCCAGTATCACTCAACCAAGGGCTGTTGAGGAACAGCATGAACGTCACAGCTACGGCAGATACACGCCGGCTCCAATGTCAAAAGCACAAACACCAAGCCCTTATGTACCCTCCCAATATCCATTACCTTCGCCACCCAGTCCACATACGCTATGGAACATGTCCCCTGTAGGCCCGCCGCCCACGTCGAAGCTCCCTCCGACCCCAAGAGTACCCCCAGTTGCGGCACCGCAAATCAAACGATGGCTTGGGGGGGGACGTCCTGTTGTTAAGTGGAATAAGCTTCGCAAAGACCCAGAACTATGGGATCCCAACGGCGATGTCCTGGTCTTTCTTGGGCGTAAAGACAAGGCTCGCCAACTTCCGAGTCTCCGCCTGTCGTCAAACATGATTGAAGCAACAGGGAGTCGCCGGCTGATTACGTTGCTGCTGGAGGGCTCGACAGCAGAAGAAATCTACTTGCCTCCCTCACCATCCAGCGGATCTCAACGATCCGACCTTGACCAGGGGTTTGGGGATGTGCCACTTACACCGCCTGTTTCCGAGACCGCCAGCATTAGAGACTTTGCGGGTCAAATTTCATACGAGATGCGATTGTCACCGCCACGAAACCTGAGCACCATCGATCAGCTTCGTCATCGAATCACGACGCGCAACGTCTTTGCCCTGCTGCACAATGCCTCCATCATTGGGCTGGCATTGCACCAGGCACTGTCAGACTTGCACGTCCGGCTCGATAGCTACATGCCTCCTCAGAACGACAACGTCGGCCAGATTGTGCAGTACATCTATAGCAAAGGCCTCGACGACGTGCGATCCGACCCTGAAACGGCCGTGTCCCTGCTCGCATGGGCTGAAGATCCTGACGTGAGATGGGAAGACGGGTGGAGGGAGTGCTTCACGCACTGCGTGGGCATGTATCCGCAGGTGGAAAAGTGCAAACACTTTACAGATATATCATTGATCACGAAGGCCATGTTGGAGACGGCGAGCTTGGACATGCAACTTCGGGTTCGACGTGTAGAGGAGCGACTGGCTGGATTCGAGTACGACGACATGTGGGCGCTCCAAAGCGAAGAGAGTCCGGCGAGGAAGGCGGCCCAGAGGCTGAGAGATATGTTAAAGGGGCACTATGAACGAGCATACGGCACTTGGCCCCCAGTGCCACCGGGACAGTCGTCTAAACAATATGCACGCCCAAACAACAGCACTGGAGGAGAGACGTGGCTTACACGCACGTTGGTGATGGCATTACAACAAGATTTTGGTGCGCTTTACGACTATATCGTGGACAGAGACATCATTTGGGACGTTTCGGAAGCGAGATCGGGGCGTAAGTGGATCATGGCATCTGAGAGGGGCGACGGCTTTGAAGCAGACACGGTTGAGGTGCCCATGACGGATATGCTCATTGAGTTTGACAACAGCCAGCAGTGTCCGCACATTCCACATCCGTATCCGCTACTACCAGAGTCAAGATCACGGTCCACGACCCCGGTAATCAAGGTCAGTCATGGTCTGACAAGCTCCAAGGGAAGCATCGGCGACGGCCCTACGAGTGTGCTGGAGCGACAAGCCCAGGTCGCTCAAACGGAAAGCACCAACATATACGCACTCGACAAGGATCTTGCAGCCAATGAACTCGTCGATGCTTTCGAGCGGTTCGAAAAGAGCGATGAGTTTGGTGAAATAAACGCAGCGACGGGACGACGGGGCCGATGGGTTCTCATCTACGGCATTCTGCAGGCGTTGGCATCGGTATCTGTGGATGACAGGTGGGTGCGGCACAGGGATCAGGTAGAGTACCACCTGTGCCCAAGCCTAGAGGGGACGAAGATTCCACCATGGAGGCGCGGGAGAAGCAATGGGGTCGGAGCAGGGGCGCATGAGAGGTCTTTCTGCTGGGCCGCAGCGGAGAAATGGGGAAAGGAAAGGAGAAGCGAGGAGGCGGAAAGAGAGAAGAGTGAAGAGGAAGACGAAATAAAGAGGTGGGTAGAGGGGTGGGAGGGGAC
>JABEYC010000040.1:0-57189 GCA_013266195.1 Fusarium zealandicum | reverse complement strand
CTGTGTTGATATCGGGATATGATATCAAAGATGTAAGAAGAAACCGTCTTCTTTGATATTGTGGCAGCAAATCCCTCTTTGATAGAGGAAGTGCACATAGAATAGAACATAGAATAGTTGGTTTACTCGAGGCCGGACCCTTCAAGAGCTGCTGGCGCCATCAACAGCGGAATTTTTTCGATCAAGACTGGCGCTTCATCGGCACCAAGATCAATTTAGCAGTGAGGATCTTGGCAACAACCAAGATTGACAGCAACACGCTGCGAACCGGAGATCATACTGTGGCGAGTAACTCTCGGAAGATGTCGTGGGCCTCTGGTAGGCAAACCACGAGAACAGAAGATGTCGCATATTGCCTACTGCGCATTTTCGACCTAAACATGACCATGCTGTATGGTGAGGGCGAGACGGCCTTCATTCGGTTGCAGGAAGAGACTCTCAAGGAATACGATGATGACACAATATTTGCTTGGGATTCCCCCGTCAGTTTCGACCATTGGGGCCTTCGCTTCTCACCCATTCTTTTTCAGCAACACCTCTCATCTCAAATCTCGCCCTAGTGCTGGGGGCCCAGCGTTTATCGCCGACATGAGCCAAGACTCACACTACAGCCGGAGGCACTCCGCTCCAGTCGGCGTACGTATACGAAGGTACAAATCCAAGCGGATTACCGTTTCTTGGCCAAGAGGAATGGGTACACGCAGAAACGGGAACAAGTCATGGATACATTGTTGGGTTCACTACAGGCAACCGGTCAAGGTATCCGAGCCCGTTCACTACTACCCCCCAATTTCGTGGAGATGCCCGTCCCGATGAAAGAAGGTCTTACTCTGACGCTATCATAGAGATGCGCAGATGAAGCGAAAGCTGCGGTTGCTTTTAGACTGTCGTTTTTGGATTATTATTTCTGCTTGGTTCTCGCTCTGAAGCCATGAGAACATACGAGCAGGCTCGGCTTGAAGGCGCTTGCTAAGAACCCAGGAAGCGTGAATTGGGTATCCTTGTTATTTAATGTTGTTTTGGATACATTTCGGTCTGAACTGCGCGTGGGAGGTAGGTTGATTCAGGCAGTATCTATGCAATTTCGAGTACAAGGGAAGGGGTTGGGTGTGCTCTATCATGATTCTTGTCGGCCAGTAGCAGCTCAGATATACCAAGACTGGTATACTTGGATATAAGAAAAATACATGTTTCAGGAGGGAAAAGAGAAGAGTAACAAAAAGCAGTTCAAAAAAGAGAATTTACGCTCCCCGAGACCTGGTTCGAACAGGTGACCTTTCGATAACGAGAATCCATTACAGTCGAACGCTACTTCCAACTGAGCTACTCGGGGATAGTTGCTTGACGACGAACATTCTTATTTGCCACTAAGTATGTGTCGCAAATTCTCTTTAGTGGAAATTCGGGATTGGAACATCATCAGGCCTCTCAACACTCCGGGAGTTCCGCTTTGCTACCTAACACGCAAGCCAGAAAGTAAACTGCTTTTCTTTTATTACGACGTACCAACATATGTACATCTATTATTTGCGTCCATGTACATTTCCACGGATTCCAGCTGCCAAGGTACTTGGATTCTTGACTTTCAGAATCCATGTGTGACGAAATCTCGCCCGAAACAAGGGCCAATGATACCAGGTTCCACTATGAACATGCAATCCTAGGTTTAGCAGTGCCAGTCTTTAAAGGATCTTGTGACGTATATTTGCAAGAATATTAGGATGTCTGATATCATTTCCAAGACACTAAGATCTGACAATGCTACCACACAGCGATTAAGCTACTCGATGTGGCACCCAGCCCGTTACGTAGCTCACGCCACTGACATCCTGTCTATTCTTGGAAGGACTGTGCTCAACGGGTATAGATATCGTTCTCATTTGTGTAGACGAACTATTTTTGTCTTTTCCACCCGACAGTTCAAGCGACGGTCAACAGCAAGCTCACGAATTCTGCATGTACGATGTCGGAACACGCAAACTCCGGAGGGGCCAGACCGCTGCTGAAAAGCAAAAAAAGAAAAAGAAAAGAATAGGCCCATGGTTCACGCGAGCGAAATCCATCGGGGACCTAGACCTCGGTTCATTCAGGTGGAGATGCTGCGGATGACGAGCAAGAAACGTCATGGAAGTGAGAATGGCTTTTAGACTCGCAGAAGCCGGCGTTTGGTGAAACCAGATATTTGCTCAGGAAAACCTCGAGTGTTCCGGGATCTACCTTGGTGATGCCCGATCTCGGGTTCATGCAAGGCACCGGGGTTCAAAGTTAGACTGGCGTGATACTATCCATTATTGCTGGTAGCGGGCATCTAGACCTTGGCTGTCGGAGAGGCCGCTACTGGGCGTTGAACCAGTTTAGCATCATCTCGTGGTGGACAGCCGTGGCATGAGGCGGATTATCGGATGGGGCGTTCCCTCGGGATCGAGCCCAGCGGAAAGATCGCTAATGGGGGTTCTCGGCTTGTGGATCGCTTGTTGAGAGCTTCACATCTCAGCCCGGAATGCCTGGATGCGGTGGAGACAATGCCGTGCGGGTGGGTAGCGGCGGTGAAGTTCTCCATCGTGAGAGCGGATAAAGAGGCAAAACTCGATAACCGATGGCCATTCACGCGCTTGCTTGTGCAAGCCTCGCCCCCAAGCGATGGTGTCCTCATTTTGGTCGCTTGCGAGTTTGCACGACAACTTGCTTTGTTCATGCGGGCCTCTCATCTCGAGTGTGAACGCATCAGAATTGCTTTGTGTGAAAACATGCCAGGGCCGGGGTTTGAAGCTGGCAGGGTTGGCAGCCAACGCCACGATTGACCAGCTAAACTCCAAGCGATCTGGCAGTCAGCCACGGGACAGCCAAGGAATCTAGGTCATCCACTAATCAACGCGTAATCAGGGCAGCAAGTGCTCCGTGGCGCCGTTGGGGCCTTGGACTAACGGCCCGGGGTGCCAAGTTGAACTACGAGGTATGGATGGCGCCGACGGGCCAACGGCTGGACGAGGTCATCGCGTCACGCTTCAAGGACTGAGACATGTTGGGAATGCGAGTATGCAAGGTGAAGAAGAGGACTGTCGAAGCAGTCGCGTGGTTCATTAATATAGTACAAGCATCAAAATTCCTCCCGCATGACCCAAGCCACCGTAAACTCCCATGTCACGTATTGCCGCGCTCAGCGACTCGCCGAGATTCCACTTCCGGCCTCGAGGGTTTCGTTGGAGTCTATCGAGTTTCTTCGGTCCTTGACAAACTTGGGCCAGGTGTTGGTCAAGACGAGGTATTTGATGCTCCCCTCGGCGTCATCAAAGATGGTCGCGTCAAAGCCCTCGGGGATGTCGCCCCAGTAGAGAGCCCGGTCGCCGAGGGAGCCCGTGTCGACGGACTCGCTCATGATGATGCCCGTCTCGGATCCGTGGGCTGAGGCTGAGGAGGACTTGATCTTGGTGGCCGTCATTGCGAACGAGTCAAAGGGCGTGGCAGGGTCGACGCTGCGCTTGTCGCCAAACAGGATGCGGGCGGAACTCTCAAAGACAGCCTCGAGTTTCCTCAGGTCGCCTGAAGACAGGTTGACCTGGAACTCGGCGTCGCGGGAGCTGACGAAGCTGGTGTAGATGCGTAGGGCGCTGTTGAATCGCTCGCGGACGAGTTCCTGGACAGAGGCGTCTTTGATCTTCTCGGGGTCGCGAACAGCGGGCGGTAGCGAAGTCTTCCACTCTGCCACGGCCCTCAAGAAGGCAATGTTCTCTCCGGAAAAGTCACGAAGGGCTGAGAACTGCTGGAGAGGCTCTGGGTTTCGCTCGAGGACATACTCGAGGGCTTCCATGGTGAGGATACTCTCGCCCGAGGCACTGCTCTTGACAGAGCCGTCCTTGGACCAAGCAGTATGGCCTGAGCCAGCGACGGTGGTGGAACCGGTGGCAACAGATCTGGCACCTCTCTCAGCAGCCTTCCTGTTGAGCTGCCATTGGGCAATTGAGTCGAGGGTTTCTTGTCGCAGGGTCTGGTGTCGGATGACTTCCCAGCAGGGTAAGAAGACAGTAAAGATTTCCATCAACATAATTGAGATGGCAATCCTTGGTGGATGGTGAGCTTTGCATGTCCAAGACGTGTTGGTAAATGTAGAGAGAGCTTACCATTGAGGAGGGATGAAGACATCATTGACGGGAGTCATGGCAGGGACGTATAAGGCAATGAGCCACATAGGGGTGGCATGGAGACTGTCTTGGGTCAGTGGAGTTGGGGGCAGATGTTTGTCAAGGGATACTCACCCAGCAAGACAGCAAGCAATGGTTTGGGTCCTCCATCCCTGCGTATCTTTGATGCCACGGGCCTGCCACAGGATGTAAGGGGCGACGATCCATGCCCACAAGAACTGCCAAAAGACAGAGGGCCACCTGCGGTACGGTCAGTCTCGGGGACAGTCTCGGAGGGATAACCAACATACCATTCCCAGCCGCGGCCCATCTGAGACTTTCGGTACTCTTCGGTGCCGGGCTTGAGCTCAGTGCCAGCGATGCCGAAAGAAGGGTGGAATTTCCGAGAGATAAGAAACATGACGATGGTCGTAAACAGCTTGATGGCCAGTTAGTTGGTTGTTGAAGACGATGGATAGATGCAACACGATCCGTACCTGGAAGAACATGCCGATGCCGATCAGGACAAAGATCTTTTGGGTGTATTCGAGTGACTTGAAGCGACCGATGAGAGAGCGAGGCCGGTGGGATCGTCGGTTCCTGGACGAGGGCTTTTCCTCCACAAAGAGCTCCCTCTGCGCCTTTGCAACATGGAGGAATCGGCTGTTGGCGGCGTGGAACAGTGCAATACCGAATGGAAGATAGGTGCTCATGATCCAGAACTCGACCTCGGGTGTAGCGAGAGGGAAGTAGATGTAGCCGGTCTCGACGGCGGCCCAGTAGAGATGCAAAGAGATGATGGCGGAAAACGACAACGGCAGGCCTCGAATCCTCAGCAGAGGCATATCGCGACGGCGCCATAGAAAGTACATTCCGCCAGCGAGGACGAAGCTCCAGGCAAAGGTGAAGACGATCCAGAAGACGCCGAGGCCGTCGAGCTTGGCCTTGCCATGGTGAGCCGTGCCACCGGAACCCGAATCCGCCATTGCTGCGGTGCGGTGGGAAGGGGAAGACGCGGTAATCGGGATCTGTCGAAAGACGACGACGACGACGACGACGGCGACGATTGTTTGAGAGGGGGGAAGGGAACAAGTAATGAGCGTGGTGGAAAGAATGTGTAGTCTCCACAACAAGGGGCACTCACACACAGGCAAGACGGAGACGAAGAAGAAGAAGAAGCGGAGATGACGACGTATTATGTATCTGCTTGGTGACGGGCAGTGCAGTCCATGTCTGACAAGACACCCGGCCCCAGCACCCACGAGGACCCAAGTTGTAGCAAACAAGAACCAGGCCCAATTGGCAATTGCCCAGCAAGAAGAAGCAACTAGAGAAATCGCGCGGACGACAACGACCCCCTGGCGTCTGCTCCCACTTGGCATCTGGGACGGCAGCCCGATCACTAGGGCTGGTCCCCTCTCCCGATCGCCTTGGCCCCGGCCTCTTTCTGCCAAGTGCTAGTCTGGGGCCTACAGTACCTACCGGCTGACCCTGGTCTTTCGATGTGTCAACCCACCAGACCGGGAGTTGAGTCGATGAGCGAGTCGAGGTCAGCCCGTCCATGTCCATCGGAGCGAATCCCCAGCTCCCCATCCCATCCTGGAGCCCCCAGGCGGGGACGTGCAGCCCCCCTGCCTAATACCGACAGAGGGTGCGAGGCCAGGGATGGGCTGGCAAGGGCTCCCCTGCGCAATCGCAATCAAGCAGCGCCGGCCGGAGTTGTTGTGTTTGTATGTACGGAGTGTGTATTGCTTCTTGCAGCAGCGCAAGGGCGGCGGGTATTGGCTGAGACAGCAGGTAAGGATCTGCATAGAGAACGGTGCATACGTAGTACTGTCCACCAACCACGAGGAGCCTGCCCCCGGCCGGTGCTGGAGATTCTCGAGCTGAACAAAGCTGGCCGTTGCCCTGAAAGACCCAACGCGGCCTTTGCCTCGGCGGGCGGGAGATTGTGTCAAACTCTGTGAAGGCACGGCCTGCTGGACGTTGGGGCGTTGTAGAACGCTTCGTATCCCAGCCTGCCTCAACTGTCGTGCACGGTTCTCTCTCTTGTCTCTGGGCGCCGCCATGACGCCGAATTGTGACTGCTTGGTTTTGCTGCATGGCGCCGGTCATGATGATATCTATGTAGTTGCCAGCTGCTGTGACGAGTCTGGGCGCGCAGGACAACCGCCAAGACACGGGACCTTCTTCCCGCGGCAACGCGATAGTTGAGAAGCGACAGACAGCATCTCTTGTCCCTTTGGGCGGAGCGCCCGTTGCTGGTCTTGTCTTGGGCTGCCACGATCAGTCTTGCTCCCACGCGATCGATGCCTTTTCTTCAAGATAGGCGGGGGCTGGGCTGGTTGTTGCTGGGCCAGACCCAACCACGGTTCGATACTGTAGCTGTTTGCTCCCTTGCATTTGGTTCACGTCAGCGATTGTTTCCCTTGCACCCGCACCTGCATGAGCTCTCCACCTGCAAGAGTCCAGTCCACGGGCTGCATCAAGGGAGGCCGTTCTCCTAATCAATGCGGCTTGAGCAAAGGGCGGGCTGAAACTCCACTGTGACGGCCTCTACCGTTGGTTCCTGGCTAGGTACAGTAGGTAGGTAACGTATCTGTGAAGGGATTACTACCAACTTGCTATTAGCTTTTCTTTCCTCTGCTGTGCCGTGCTCGGCTTGTCTGCGATCCGCTTATTACCCCTACCTATATGTAACCCTTCTATCGGAGACGCCTGGACAATAAAGCCGTCGGCAATCGCTGCTGCGTTGTACCCTGATCAAGACTCCCCTGCGTGCCCCGGCAAAGCTGAAAACGGGAATCCGACGTCGGTGTTGGCGGGTTTAAAAGCCCACCTACAGCACCCATGCCCACAGCGCCTGAGGTCCTGTCTTGACCAGGCTGCGCTGTAAGTGATAGAGGCAGTTCTCGTCGCCAGGCCCGGCCTTTTGAACATGTCATGGCCTTCACCCGCCTCCCAAGATACACTGACAGTGGTAATCCTCCGCCTCCAGCTGACAACCGAGAGTTGACGCCGTCCGAGTTAGTGAGGCCTTCTAGCGCTGTAAACCTCTACACAGGCCCCGAACCTAAAAGATTACCAATCCCTCTCAGCAGCTCTACTAGCCAAGCAGATCTCAATGTGCCAAGACAAGACCTCTTTAGAAAAGTATCTTTTATTCACCACGGGCCTCTACTACTCCATATATAGGGCCCAAGCCCGGCCGGTATTCGAGCAGAGGGTGTGCTGATGACCGCGCCAGCACCGTCGTCATGGCCTCGTACAGTCAGTAGTGTCGCCTACCGAGTCTCTTTTCATTTATCCCGAGGGCAATGCATTAACCAGATTGCTGGGTCGTGGCCCAGCCTTTTTGGCTTGAACTCTCCCACTTGCTCGGACCTGGGGTGCAAAGTCTGAATGTATTTGAGACGCTCCGGCTTGGACGGTTTCACATCACACACAGACTTGAGAACAGACGCTGTGCCAGGGGTGCCGTGTTTATTACGGAGCGGTACTGTATCTATTCGCAAAAGTCAATGTGCACGATTCAAACCGTAAACAGGGGTTTGCGGCTGTGGTCGGTCAATGCTCACCCATCGCCAGATTCCTCACGGGGACTGAGAGCGAGCACCGCTAACCCCAGGTGCCGTCCGCCCTGGCTGGTGCGGCGGGGCCCCCATCTGCCTGCCAGATGAGGGTTGATGGGCTCGTTTGGTGATCTATCAGGAGATTGCGCTGTGGGGGGAGATCTACATTGAAGCCGGGGTGGTAAACTCGCTTCAGGCACACAAAGCATGTGCATGGCCGGCTCGTATCAACAGCGGCATAAGGCCGAGAGACGTGGCGCGTGATACTCCCAACGTGGTAAAGTCCCATTTCCATTCCGCGATCCAGCTGCCCCAATATCTTTTGGACCCTGGCCCTGGCTACCTGGGGGGATATCGAGTCAGGGGGGCATTCATGTGCCGAAACATGTCGGCCCGTCGAGCGACTCACTAGCAAAACCCGGGACTTGACATTGATCATCGACATGCATCTCAATGAGCATTACCTGTCACTCGGGGAAATGGTGAAAGTGGAAATGCCGTTTTCAAGTACATATGCAGTACAGGTGCCAAGAACCCGGTATAAAGCGAGATTGGAAGCCAACCTAGACTGAATGGTAATCGGCCTTGCAGCGAAAGACGCCAGCTCCAACTACTGGAACATCTTTGACAGGTTCTGGACCGGCCAGGCACGTGCATCCCGGAACTTCTCGACTACTCCCCTCAAGGCCCGACGCTCATAGTGGTCGGTGAAAAAGTCGCCATACAGCTCCATGCCGAAAGCTGCGTGGACAAGAGCCGGCGGACACGCCGTATGGCACAGGCTGATGCCGCAAAGGTCCAAGATCATCTGCCGAACCTCGTTCTCAATCTCCCTCCACCGCGCGCGCGAGGTGGACTGGCCTCTTTGTGACGTCAACAGCTAGAGTCTCGGGATAGGGGACGGACGGACGGGGTTTCAGTCACGTACCGGAGAAAAGGGTTCTCCGCCATCAGGACCATCTTGGCTATGATGCACAGCTGCATGCTCGTCACCTCGAGGACGGACGAGAACCAGATCGTAGGGAAGATCTCCCCGTTGGACCTGTCTGCCGATCGCACAAAGAAGGGCTGGTACTCTCGGAGGGCTTCCTCTTCGAGTAATTCACCCTGCTTCTGGAGACGCACTACAAGATGGGAGATTAGACACCACCTCGTGACAGGGCCATCTCGTCGACTCACACCACTCTTGCTCAGATCCGTCGGCCCATCGCCACTTTGCAACCTGGGCTGTGTGCAGCACGATCTTGTTCGCCTTGGATGCACCCAGTCCATACTCTGGGTCCAGGGTCATCTTGGGCGGATGTCTTTTGGTGAACGAGTGGTACAGCTCCTGTCTTACAGCCATCCAGTACGCAGCCTGTATCAAAGACCGCCGCCCAAAGAGTGTCCGTGATGGCGGACTCCTCAGGACCGCGTCAATGATGGCCAAGAAGTTCACCTGCTCTTTCGAGCGTGGCACCTCGTTCTCGTCAGCATTGCCTTCGCTTCTTGCCTCGTCCTCTTCGTCGTCGATCTCTTCTAGCTGGCGCAGGATCACTGCCGTGGCTATGATGCTCTCCAGGCGTTCGTCGTCCTGGATAGCGTGAAAGTCCCGGAGCGCGGGGATGCACTTTAGCGTATACTCGACTGCATCATGCTGTGTCAGTCTTGAGAGCAGCTGTCCTTGGTACAGTATGCCCTTTGGCGTCTTGTACTTTGGCAGCCGTGTCAGGTGGCGAGCTGCGAGGGCAAAGATGGCGTAGAGCAGCGGCGGATGCTGCCTGGCCCTGATTGGCACCACCAGCTGAAAGTGCCTCCTTTCGTCGCAGAGGTCGAACTGGCTTGATCAGCACAACTTTCTACTAGTAAATTGGTCAGGTGGGGAAATGGTACCCAATGTGATAGCTCCTCGACAAAGTATCGGAGCAAGCACGCTTCCTGTGGGTCTTGCAATGGGAACTTGGTTGATTCTGCCGCGCCATAGAGCTGATGTGAGTGTGGTGAGGCAACACTATTCCGGTCCTGGTAGCGAGGCTGAGAAGGTGAAGGGTGGTCAGGGTTTGAGAGATACACGTTTGGTGTGCCTGCCAAAGCACGAGGTGAATTCTGAGCACCCGCTTGCCAAGGTGATGCTGGGTAGTTGGGAGAGCCGCTATTCAGGTATTGTGAATCGACGGGATGCCCAGAGTTGGAAACAGAAAAGGCATGAGTATTCTTGACAGATGATGCCTCGCCGAATCCTGCAGATTGTCTGGCTGCCGAGGTTGACTCGAGTATATCAGGCCTGGCTGTTGAGCTTGCGTCCACGTCGAGTTGACTTCCTCGCGAGTCACAGACTACAGACGTTGAGCATATCTCTCTAGAGGGCCATATGAACCAAACATCTTGGTGTACTTACACTCTTTGATCTCACCGCTCACCCAGGTCTGATTCGTGTTGAAGGGTGCCGTTGACGCGTTACGAAAGACGCTCTTTTTCGCTGGTCGAGCACACGCGAGGTTCTTTACTTGGCAGCGACTGCATCTCGGCCTCGCTTCGTCACCTAAGCCCAGTCAGTCTCAGCAACAAGAAGTTGATGTTCTGGTGGCGAGATGCCCAAAATGTCGGGGATAGAGAGGCCTTACATTTTACATGCTTCTCTGCCCAATCAGTCAGCGGCGCCTCAACGGCTCGACGGGCTCATCGAGCTTCACCTTTACACTGGAGACATGGTCTTTTGGCCAGTGGCATCTTTCACTCGCGCCCTGGAGTAAATTCTTCAGAAACTGTGGAAAAAACGCAGAGTAATCAAGGGTTGGTCACTGGTCATCCCCGCTACGTCAGTCCACCTCTCGCGGTTCATCCTTGAGCTGGTTTTGTCATCACGTGAGGGGATCCTGCCTCGGTCACGGTGGTCCCCCCGAGATCCGATCTGACTACCCTACACCATGCTGTCGACTTTCGAGTATCATGCTCTAGCACCCCACACAGGTCAATCTGACTTAGTTAAAGACGAATGTAGTTGCTCAATAAAGCACTTAAATATGAGGCGCCATTGCATTGGGCCTGCAGTTTCTGTAGGTGCAAGAGGGCGTCGTTGTTTTTAGATTAGCGGCTTCTGTCTCTAGCGGGATGCTTCAAAGTGTCAGCTTCACGCCTCCCAACTTGCGTCTACAACTTCATTCACCTACACCCATCACTCCATGTACTCACACCCAAAGAAACCATGTCTAGACAAACAAGATCCACCGCAAAGAAACTAACTCGGATACACGCGTCTAACCCCGCAACACGACCTGCACGTGTCCCCGACCTGGAAAGCCAACTGTTCGAGGACGCCAACGCGTGGGAAACGTGGCTGCAAGAGAACCACAACGACAGCACGAGCCTCTGGCTCAGACTGGCCAAGAAGGACTCGGGCGTCACGTCGGTCAGCTACGATGAAGCCCTCGACGTCGCGCTATGCTTTGGATGGATCGACGGCCAGCGAAAGGCGCTCGACGCGCAGCACTTTACCCAGAGATTCACGCCGCGCCGCAAGGGCAGCCTCTGGTCGAAGCGCAACGTCACCAAGGTCGCGTCTCTCGTAGAGGCAGGCCGTATGCGACCGCCGGGCCAGGCTGAGATGGACGCGGCCCAGGCCGACGGGAGATGGGAGCGGGCGTATTCCTCATCGAGCAACGCCGACGTGCCGCAGGATTTCCAGGCGGCACTGGATGCCAACGAGGCCGCCGCCGAGTTCTTCAAGACGATCAACAGGACCCAGCGATACGCCTTCATACAGCGCCTCGAGACGGCCAAGCGCCCGGAGACGCGGCGGCGGAGGATCGAGCAGTTTGTCACGCTTCTTGGGAGCGGGAAATGTCTTTGAGCCCATCGCTGGACCGGTGTTTCTATATAATATTAAATGTCCTAGATTAAGTAGCGCACGCGTCTATTGCATCAATCCAGCATGCTTCCGGCGGCTGTCGTAAATGTCATTTGAGAACACGTTAATCGTCTTCCTCGTAGTATCCCGGCTCGCCCTCTCCATCCGACTCATCGGCCATGTTGAGCATGAAAGGGTTCCCCAAGTCCTCGTCATCGTCTTCGCTCTCCACGTCAGCAGTCCGGCTGCTTCTGTCGTCCTCGTCTGAATTATCCCCTTCATCACCAGAGTCGCCGACCGGGTTCTCTTCTCGAGTCAGACGCAGTCTTTCTGCCAACGACATGCGTGTTGGTGGCTCCTCCTCCTCCTCTGAAACATCGTCACCGTCTTCACTCCCATCGCTTTCCTCGTCGCTTGATGCACCGCTCTCTTCAGCGTTGACATCCGCTCCATGCTTGACGGAACCGCCCCGTTCTGATGCATCCTCGTCTTCGTCTTCGTCATCAGAAATCACCACATGAGTTGCGCGTTGTGTCTGGCTTCTGTCCCTTGACTGCACAGGCTCCGACTCGTTCTCAGAATCAGACAAGACAATGGGCTCAACCCGTGCTCGTTTGAATGAAGGCTGCACGTCGTCGTCATCTGACTCGTCGTCCGAGTCCGACACCACTCGTCGCTTGCGTCCTCGGGGTAAAGGTGCAAGCTCAGGCTGTTCGGGTTCGGGTTCAGGCTCGGGGCTGGAGAACTGCGCTCCTGACCCATCATCCGATGCGGCGTCGACGTCCGGGCGAGGAGGCGCCATTGAACCGCCTCCCAGAGAAATGCCTTCTCCATCCGAAGAGTCGTAAGTCTCGACAATCTCTGCGTCGTCGATGCCGTCGCTTTCATACTGATCCAGGTCGGTCCCGGATTCATCCTCCTCGTTCGCTTCATCATTCGCGGATGATTCATCATCGTCATCGTCATCCCATGCCGAGTCATCCGCAGCGATTGGACCAAGTGCCACGAGATCGCGCAATGACGCAAACTGCGCAGCTCCGCGCTCGAATTCAAAGACGATCATGGGCCATGCCTTTGCTCCCTTTTGTCGCAACGACTCGTCGATGGGCTCGGGCAAGAGATCAAGAGGACCCCGGGGGATCTCGAACTTGGCGTAGTCAGGATGGTTGCGCAGATCAGGCCAGCAGTACAGAAAGCGCAGGTCTTCTCCATAACCCGGCTCCTTTTCAAACGTCTCGGCCTCATAGCGGTTGATGTGGTCTGACACGCACCATGCCATTCGGGATGCTTTGGTGTGCCGACTGGGCTGTGCAATGTACAATGCCTCCAACTTGGCAAACTTTTCGATGAAAGGGCAGAAAGTCGAGCCAGCGACGTCGTCGAGGGCTTCCCAGCTATCAAGGGCGACGTGCTTGATTACCTCAGCAAACCCCGAGAGCTGAAAGACGTGAAAACCAGGGCCAGTGGGCCCGTTCAGAAAGACGACATCCGAGTCACCGTTGAATGCGACAATGGCGTCACCAGAGCCGGCGTCCATGCTGAGAGAATGAGGGTACGCCCTGAGGGCCATGGCGCGTGACTCCTGGTGAACGGCAAAGACGGTCCGGATGGTTTTCGTCTGGTCTTCCAGGGCCAAGCCGTCGTGAACTGTCCAGACCTTGGCGTCGGCAGGCCAAGATGGGTTCTGGTACCTGGCGGTTCCGTAGGTCATGGTGAAACTGAGCACACGTTGGCGGGCCTGCAGTTCCGGGCAGAAGAGCTCCCAGATCCGTTGGCGCAACTCGATGGGTAGTCGTGCAAACTGCGGAAACAGATCGGAAGTCGAGATTTGTGAGCCGTCGCCATCTCCCTCGGAAGATGCGTCGCTGGACTCTTCGTCGCTGCCTTCAGCGGCCATGGTGTCGAGGAGGCCGCCTCCATCGGATGCATCTGAGCTTTCGTCGTCTGACTCTTCTTGGCTGTCAACCTCGTCGGCCTCGACATGACGATGCTCGACGCTCTCATCGTCGCTGGGAGAATCTGCCATTTTGTTGCGTTTGCTGCGAGAAGAAGCCGCAGCCATTTGACGCGCCCGCGTTGTGCTGCTGAGAATCTGCAGAATGAGATGTGGCCACGTGACTTGATCCGCGCCAATTCACGTGACTTGAGCTTGCTGGGTCCCATTCCATGTCCTGCGGGCTGGCCTTCATTGTGGGTGCATGATTGTCTTTGCTACCTGTTGCTTGCCCACTGCATTAAGTTACCTGCCAAGTCACTGTTTAATTCACTACAAAAACCCTTTTCGTAGCATCGCATTCGGCATTTCGTCGTTCCCCGAGACTTATTTAATCACGCCCTTAGTAATCCTTTGGCGATGCCATGGACTGCTGTATCCTCAGGCTTTGTCATCTACCCACCGTCTGAATAGCTTCACGCTAAGACTCGAGCGTCTCAATTCGCTGTCGCTTCTGATTCGAGGACATTTTCCCCGCTCTCTTGAGGCTGAGATCTCGCGGGTCTTGGCATTCCCCGAGCCGGCGAGACCTTGATCATGGCCAACAAATCAACAAATC
Source organism: Fusarium zealandicum (assembly GCA_013266195.1). NCBI lineage: Eukaryota > Fungi > Ascomycota > Sordariomycetes > Hypocreales > Nectriaceae > Fusarium > Fusarium zealandicum. The sequence goes on along the minus strand of JABEYC010000040.1, from coordinate 43,121 downwards.
AGACACGGTTCAGATTGGTAAGGCCTTGTAAATCCCTCCAGCGACTGGCGTCCAATGATGTTGGCTGTGCAATCATCACCACCGTGTCATGTAGCTATAAAGAACAATGCCGATGGCGGTAAATGAGGAAAATTACTTTGATCAACAAACATTCAAAACTCCGACAATCCACTCTATTACATACAATCTGCATCTTTCTCCATCCTCCTCCTCAGACCATTAAAACACTCTAGAATCATGTCCAAGATCCTCACCGTATTTGGCGCCACCGGCAACCAGGGCGGCTCTGTCGTCCGGGCCATCCTCAACGACCCCGCTCTATCCAAAGAGTTCAAGATCCGTGGCATCACCCGCGATGCCTCCAAGCCAGCTGCAAAGGAGCTCGCTTCCAAGGGCGTTGAAGTCATTTCTGTAAGTGCACTCGTGTTATGGTTACCGTCTCCGCCGACATGAACCTAATCTATCGCAGGCCGACATGAACTCGGCCGAACAGGCTGCACCCGCTGTCAAGGATGCCCACACTGTCTTTGTCGTGACAAACTACTGGGACTCCAACAAGGGCAACGGAGAGCTTGCTCAAGGCAAGGCCGTTACCGACGCCTGCAAGGCTGCGGGCGTCCAGCATCTCATCTTCTCGTCCCTGCTCGACACCAACAAGATCAGCCAGGGCCGCCTCACCCACATCAAGCACTTTGAGGAAAAGGCCCAGGTTGAGCAGTACATCCGTGATAGTGGCATCCCGGCCACCTTTGTACTTCCTGGATTCTTCATGTCAAACTTGTTCACCAGTATCCGCAAGAACGACGAGGGAGGTTACTCGTTCGTCCTCCCGGTCTCTGGCGACAAGGCCCAGGTGCCCCTCTTTGAGGCAGGCTCCGACACTGGTGAGTTGATTGATAACGTTATGTGAGAGAAGTGTCCATGTGGTTAACATTGTTCCAAGGCAAATTCGTCAAGGCCGCTATCAAGCATCGCTCCGATGTACTTGGCAAGCGCATCTACGCCGCTACGGATTACTACACTCCCTCTCGCTTGATTTCCGAGTTCTCCGAGGTCATTGGCAAGCCTGCTTCATACAGCCAAGTGCCCACCGAAGCATTCAAGAGCTTCTTGCCGCCTTCTATTGCCGAGGAGATGACGGAGAACATGCTGCTCCTGGAGGATCCGGGTTACTACGCTGGGGCGGATCTCGAGGAGAGCTTGAGCTTGTTGGATGAGAAGCCCACGACCTGGAAGGAGTTTGTTGAGCAGTACAAGTCCAAGTGGACCGAGTAGCTGTTGAATCTACAGGGAGTATACTACAGCCATATAGTTGAATGAATATCCAAGGTCGAACCACCATCCTTGAAATACGTGAGCTTCTAATTACATGGACTACGCATGTCAATTCGTACCAAAGGAGGCGTAGGAAGGAGCGACCTGATGAACACTAAATCAGTCCCCTCTCTAAGGACCAAGTGACGAATGTCAAGTATCAAGCATGACATTGAGAAGATGGGCCGTTCTTCGGTGGTAGATTCCGAGCAGATAAGATGTGAATGAGCCTCCTTGGTCGGTGTATGTGAAATCAAGCGGATATTGAACGAGCTCAAGACAGAGGCTCGTAGCTCTACCGTTGAAAGCCCCAGTACCATTTCCTGTATTCGCGCAAGATGGTCTGTTGAAGAGGAAAAGCAATCTGAACGGCCTCGAGTATCCCCTTATCTACCCAAGCTATCGTCCTTCCCCTCGTTCTAACTTTAATACTCCTAGACACGCCCCTCAAATTTAAGAAAGTCGGCGAGTCAAGGCTTTAGAGTGGTGGCTACCAAGGCTACGAATCCTTGCACGATTCTGTTACTAGCACTTATCTGAGTCCACCAGAAAGCAGAATCTCTTGGCCGGTGAGATAGCCCGTCTTGGCCATCCTTTAGAACGATTAGCCATTAGACCTTGTGGAACTGAGGGTGAGGTAGTGGTCTTGTACATTACAACAACGTTGGAAACCTCTTCTGGTGCTCCTAGTCGATGCACGGGGATGCTGGCTGCAATTGCCAGTCCAGGATCCTCTTCTTTTAGGGACTCGAGGTCGGCATTACTCTCCCAAGTCCTATGCAGGCTCAGTCAGCCAGTGTGGTCACTGATATGTAAATGCGAGGAATACATACTGCGATTTGGGGGTTGGTATCATTCCCGTGGATCCGATCAGAGCGGGAAGAACCTTGTCATGGAGGTCAGCACAGGGGAAGTTCTGTTGGAGTATAATTTGCCTACAATGTTAACAGTCACGCCCTCCGGAGCAAGCACCGTGGCCAGATTCTGGCCCATTGAGCTTTTGACGAGCGTTAGTGATCATTCGGCTCATGGTTTCAGAACGTGATTACCTGAGAGCCCCCTTGGTAGCCGCATAGTGGCACCCGTTGATGCCACCTCCGCGGCTTGCAATGCTTCCAACCAAGATAACCCGTCCCCAGCCTTGGGCACGCATGCCTGGCAGGCAAGCCTTGGTCACCACGAACTGACTCCTGGCATTCACCTCCATGACCTCGTCCCAGTTATCTTCTTCGATGTTCTCAATGTCCCGAATGCGTTTTCCTACACCGGCGTTTGCAACGAGGATCGACAATGCCGTGTGTCTTGCAGCCACTTCATCATGGCCCAAGACGTTTCTGACGAGGTCCCTCGTTGCGTCACGGCTGGAGAGGTCTGCAGCTACGCAAAAGAAGCGTTGATCTTTGTGCAGTGCCTGAAGTTCAGATGCCAACTTCTGCGCCTTGGCCTTGCAGGATCTGTCAGCACAGCCCCTGGCTGAACATGATGCTTGAAGTGTGAAGCATACCTCACTCGACGAATAATGCAGGGCGATATCACAGCCCTCCGCAGCTAATGCCTTGGCACACGCTGAACCGATCCCTCCAATATGTGGATATTAGCTGGGCACATACCTAGATCCTTGATGAGGAGAGGGCGTGTACCTAGCTCCAGTCACGAGGGCCAGTCGACCTTGGACTCGATTGTCGAGAGGCTGGATCTTGTATGTGGTCATGGTGAGTGAGGTGAGATATCCGTGTAGGAACGGAGATAGATCGAATACCGAGTCTTGGAGCCGGAAAAGCCCCTCCCCCATGACAATGAGATGAACAGACAACTGCGGGGTAGTCGCTCGCAACGCCGATTCTCCGAGGCTAGGAAGGTTATCTCCACAAGTGACCAGGTTGCTGACTTTGAGCCAAGAGCTTACTGCGACTACATCTTACACAGCCACGATCAAACTGGCCTAGTTCGAGGTGATCCAGGCAATATTGCACGGCCTCTAGATATTGAAATCAGCCAATCTCGGACTCGATCCCGTTTGTTTTCGTGGATGCCATCATACTCTTTCGATTCTTTATGTTCTCGGCTATGCAGCTCCAAGCACTGCCCGTTCCTAGCGAAGATAGAGGACGACGAGGAACAGACGTTGTGTTTTGAAACTTGTGAGGCTGATAGAGAATATAAATTCACTACTACAAGAATCCGACGGTATAAAAGGATCGGTAGATACAAACAAGGTTAGGCTATACGGCAGTGGAGTAGAGGCACGTTTGTAAGTTAAGCTTATTTTCCATGTTTCTTGAACAAGGCTTATGTGGATGGAGGAGGGTCCAACACAAGCGGGCCAGTGTGGAGGGACCAATTCTAATTCATTATCATCTGAGCTGGGGCATGGCATGGCATCCGAGCTTTTCCGATCTCACAGTGCTCACGACAAGTGCTGGGTAGACCCTAGCAAGACTGCGTAGGGGTCTAGACATTGTTGACGATGCAGGCAAAGTCTTGGTAGGCCCTCAATATGAGACCCTTACAAACGTGCCCTAGATCCAGGATCAGCGGTTAGGTAACGGAATCCAAGATCCGGGGTCTGGAGAGGACCCGCGTGTCCACAATATTGCTTCCACGCGACTGTAACATGAGTGAATAAATCCCTCGTAGCAAGGACTGCATGGCCTCGCTAATACTCCCGAGTCATTGCAATGCCAAAGCCCGAGTCTCATACTGGCTTTTGACTCGAGACTATCATGAAAATGATTATATGCCAGATGGGGCACATATGATGAACATCCACCCTAGAGTATTTTAGGTTGGTACCTGCGATGCAAGGATTGGCGTGATTCCCTCTACCCTGCATGGGGACTTGGCTAGACGGGTCGAGAGAAATAATAGAACAGTATTCGACCTCTTAGTCTAAATGATATAAAATATCTACTAATTCTAGATAATTAAAGTAGAGCCTCATGTGTGCCTAGTGATTCATTCTACTTAGATTAGGCCTCTATATCCCGAGTCTTGACTCGCATGGGCCATGCTCTAAGTCGAATGATTCCCCAGGTCACTCAAGAAAAAGACAAGCGGGGAAGCGTCGGAGAGTATTTCTGTTCCCCGAATCAGTGTCCAGAGGGGTCGAGGTTGGGGATATGCAGGCCTCGATGAATAAACTCGCATGGGGAACTGCCGCTATTCCATCTTAGCCTCACGTTTTAAGTTAACCTTGCCTTGGGTCTCCGCAGTCTAAATCACGGCCCGGCGCGTAGATCTTTCTCCTTTCGGGGTCGCCCTCACCGAGCTCCGGCCGTGTCCACCTTTTACCCCGGATCCCAGCCTCCGAGTCATGCGTAGCCTGGCTTGACGCAGAGGATGCCCATTCGAGGTTGTCTTTGTTCGCTGTGCGGGCAAAGGACGCTCTGGGAGATGAGAAGAAAAAGCAGGTTTCTGGTCTGCTGCCTCGTTGCGTCTCTTGGTGGCGCACCGGCACGTCGTCACAGACGAGAATGACCGCAACGTGCTTCAGACATGGATGCAACTATGCATTACCAACTGCAAAGCGCTGGTCCCCTCTTTTGTGCTTGGCATACCCACTGCTGTGCCGATGCTTACAGGTGGCACGCCGAGAACCCAGCATCATCCACGCCCCCAGACCGAGGTCATGGATGACTTTGTCCAGCTTGTTTTCCCCGTGGGGAACCTGGCGGGGGCCGCATCTTGACTCTAGAGGTCCAACGGCCGCGGATCATGCCCGTTTCAACCCGCGAGGGCACGCAGCGAGGCAGGCCGGGTGCAGACTACAAAAAGGCCGTTTCCCCCGGCTTGAGAGAGAGAGGCAGGACACACTTGCTCGTACATTGCCTGTCAACAGCCTTACCACATAAACAACCACTCGCAGACTTTTGCACTATCATCTTTAACCATAATAACCTATGGGCTTTAACACTCATGCGTCGGGCACTAACGATCCGCCTGAGGTGCGGAACTGGCGTATCCATCTGATCGCCTTGGTGGCCAGCATGTCTGCCTTGGCCAGTGAGTTGAATCCAGACAGGGAATGCACGCGTATACTAATATATTCCAGTGGGATACGACACAGCCGTCATTGGTAATTCGCTTCTATTTGTCCAAGATACGCCATAGAGACTAAATTACTACAGGCGGCACAATGGCTCTTGAGTCATTCATCCGAGACTTTCGTCTCGACGAAGCCGACAAAACGACTCGCGATACGGTCCAGGGCAACATCGTATCGACGTTCCAGGTAGATAACCTCATCTACATCCGAGGCCCCCCTCCCACTGACACAACATCAGGCCGGCTGCTTCTTTGGAGCTCTTCTCACCTTTCCCATTGCTGAGAAATGGGGTCGTCGCAAGACCATCATCGGGGCAGCTCTGGTCTTTTTGGTTGGCGGCACGCTCATGACGGCCGCCAACGGCAACATGAATATGATTATCGGAGGCCGGGCCGTAGCCGGTCTTGGAATCGGTGCTTCTTCTCTGACCGTCCCCGTGTACATCGCCGAGACCGCGCCTCCCTCTATCCGTGGTCGCCTGGTTGGCATCTTTGAGATCGCCTCGCAAGGTGGTGGTATGCTGGGATTCTGGATCAACTATGCCACTGACCGCACCATCGACGTCAACAGCAAAACACAGTGGATCGTCCCGCTGGCTCTTCAGCTTGCCCCGGGTCTTGGTCTCTGCTTTGGCATGCTCTGGTGCCCCGAGTCGCCTCGCTGGCTGGCCCGCGGAGACAACTTTGAGGCAGCCGAGAAGGTGCTCGTCATGATCCGAGGGCTTCCCTCCGAGCATGCGTATCTCCGCCAAGAGATGGGTGATATCCGAGCGCAGGTCGAGGAGAGGAGTACAAACAAGATGAGCAAGAAGCAGCAGTTTATGAAGCTGTTCCAGAAGGGTGTCCGCAACCGCATGGGTATCGGTCTGGCGCTCATGTTCCTCCAGAGCTTCACTGGCGTCAACATCATCACGTACTACGCGCCGCGCATCTTTGAGAGCCTTGGAGTTTCAGGAACGTCCCTGAGGCTCTTCTCAACCGGCTTCTATGGCATCGCCAAGACGCTTGGCATGTTCCTCTTCACCTTTTGGGTTGTTGAAAAGGTTGGCCGGCGCAAAGGTTTGATCTGGGGCGCTGCTCTTGGCTGCATCCCCATGTGGTACATTGGAGGTTACGTGATGGAGGCTGATCCGGCTGCCGCTGCCGCGGCCGGGGTTGTGAACCGCGATGGCTGGGGCTACCTGGCCATCGTCTGCGTCTATATCAACGCCATCATCATCTGCGCCACCTGGCAGGGTATCACTTGGACCTATGCATCCGAGATCTTCCCCCTTGATATCCGCATGCTCTGCGTGGCGCTCACTACTGCCGACACCTGGCTGGGTTCATTCATCATTGCGCGATCGACACCGTACATGATTTCTGACCTGGGCTATGGAGCCTACTTCTTCTTCAGCGCCATCCTGGTGTGCATGGGAATCTGGTCCTTCTTCTTTGTCCCGGAAACAAAAGGTTGGTTAAGAACCTGCTCCTTGTACGCCTCAACGCTGACACGACGCGACCTTTAGGAATTTCCCTCGAGAAAATGGACGCTCTATTTGCGAGGCCAGTATACAAGACGGTATGGGCGCAACTGCGTGGCAAGCAGGTCCTGCCCGCGGATCGTGCTGATTCTCCGCCGTTTGACGACGACGACGAGAAAGCAAGAGAGCATAGGATACCTTAGCCGCCCTGCTAGGGATAGCCTCTGTTGTGCAGCCTTAGATTACAACTGAGAGCTACTGCTTATCGGCTGCAGCCGCTTCCGTCCCTGCCCTGTCCGTGACTGGTTGAAGAGTGATAAGCTTGATTGACTGCGCCTTTTCCATGCTTCCAGAAGGAATGAGAGGCTACTAGGCTGCCACACCATGGAAGTCTCGACTAATGACCTACAGGCTACAGCAGACACACCACGCTGACGAGAATCACCTGCAGCCCTCTGCCTATCAGTGAGTAGAAGTGGCCTGCTCTGTAGCATTGCCTCATCCGCTCCGACCCTCAAGCTTTTCCAGCGCGGCCCTTTTCCCCGCAAGCTTTCCCCAGACGTCGGCCGACGATCTTGCAGTGCTGCGTACGTTTCTATTGCTAATAGAAATGAATTTACGGGTTGGATTAGCTCCAACGGTCAGCATGCAACGCTGCGGTTGGCGCCACCATTCCGAGATTAAAAACCCTGGCAAACGGCAACCGTCACATTTCATCAAGCGCCTTATCATTGGGCCTATCAGCCAAGCTCTTGGCCCGATGGATATGGGGACAACCGCACGACTTTCCTCTTGCGGGCTGATTGCCTTTATTGCCAAGCTCCAAGTGTCCCGCTCCACTCGCAGGGTGAATCAGCCGGGACCAACGAGTCGGAAGAGTTGGGACAAGGGCCACGGCGGCGGTCGTATCTGCGCCCGGGGGTCCTGGTGACAAGCCTGGCCAAGAGATTGCAGGCGGCCAAGAGATTGCAGGCGGCAAAGAGAAAGGTAGGTTCGTCAGGAATGGCCTTTTGAAGTCTGGTGGGGAGTCTTTGCCTCAAAACTGTTGCTCAGACACTCACTCACATGCTTCACCCGCCGAGGTTTGGTGTCTCAGGTCGCCGATGCATTGCTCCGTAGGTGGCACAATGTGGCACGTACTCGTGTTGCATATCCACCGCACGCTCTGGAGGATTTATGGGGTATACCAGGGGTCTTGCCATCTGTTACGTACTGACATGGTGGACTGACGATACCATCTACTATTTCCCACTTGTATCCATAACGACCCGCCTCCACAGATCGCAGCGCATGGTCTCTATCTTGACGACTGTGGACACGGACAGCCTGGCACTCTGTGCGTCCATGGCAGTGCCTGATGGGTCGATGTTTGTAGATGGTGGCAAGATCACAGCAGGCAGAATACCCAACCCCAAGGCTGAATGAACCGAGGCAGGGCGGGATGCGACAACAAAGACTTTCATGTTGTGCGGTTTGCGTCGGAATATCTTGTTGCGCGAGTAACTACCTACCTGTTTGGCATTCGCATTCCACGCACTCGAGAGGCCAGGTCAGCACCTAATCTAGTCTCCTTCCCACTTGAGCCTCGTCCAAGGCCTTGTCGGGAAGCTCCCGCGCGTCTAAGCGTCGCCCATCTCATCGGGTCCAGGCAGTTTCTGGGGTTCTGGGAGGCGACTTTGAGGCCACAGGGCGACCAGAGATGGGCCAAAGATCGCCACAGTGACTCTCAGCAGACGCAGACGTGTGGCCCGAGTGAGCAACTCTGACTGCTGTCTGACTGTGTTCTGTGTGTGTCTGCTGTCAGTGTGTGGTACCCCTTCTTCAGCTTGCGATAGCAATTAAGGTTGATCTTTAGTTTGTCTCTGGGATTGGCCTCCAGCAGCGCCATCTAATAACGCCAGGGCGTTAGCCTCATCCTTCTCTCAGCGTCTCACACACAAAGCTGCTATGCCAAGCCGGACCGCCCCAATGATCGATCTAGCCACCTTCCCTTCTCAGTAGCTGCCCCGGCGGACGAGGTCACGCGTCGAAGCGAGATAAGCCGCGATCCTGTCCTCTAGTTTCCATGTTCGGGGGCCTTTACCAAGTGCGGGGGACCCCGGTGCGAGCTGGCCAACCATGGGCGAGTTATCCCCAGCTTCAAATCCGGACCCAACTGGGCATGGATTGGCCCAGCGTGTGTGTGGAGGCCCGACTTGGAGGGTCAACTAAGATAACGCTTCCGCTGCCATCACCAACGGGGCGCAATCTATTGCTATCAGGTGTACCGTTGTACTATTGCTGCGTACAGAAGGTGGGCTGGGCCCTCAGAGTACCTCTCTGCAAAACGGTTGCACCGAGACGCCTAATCCAACCAACACCTGCGCATGATCCCTGACTCGGGAGCGTCCCAGGCCCTTCCCCGACCACCAGAGAACCTCAATGGAAGCTTCTCTTGTCTCTTGGCCCTCCTCTCTGTGGCCCAACGGGGGCAAAGTTTGGTCCTTTTGACCTCCCTATCTCGTCTGATACCGCTGATGCATACAGCCCGTTGCCCTTGGCACGCCCGCCTCCTACCCGTTACACCCCAAGCACCCAAGGCACCCAGGCTTCTCACCCTAGCACTTCTGATCCTTAGATCGCCCTGGGATCTGCTCCTGCCCTTTTCGCCCTCGCGCGACCGCCTCCGTAGCACAGGATCGCACTCTGCCCGTCCCTAGATAAAGTATCCATCCCGCCCGCTTTCCATGCTGATCTCTGCTTTCCCGTCCGTGCCAGTTCTCTCCTTGAAGACTCCCCAGAAGCTTCACACTCTGCGCTTCTCCCTACAAGGCCCTTGGCTTACTCCCTTTTCCCTTTGACGCAATGTCCAACGAAAAGGCCGCTGGCCTCGACGTGGCCCCAGCCACGTCGCCCACTCTCAATGCCCATGACCCGGAAAAGTACAACGGCCAGTCTGGTCACGTACCCCAGGACTTCCGTGAGAAGGACTTCATGACCCGCAATGGACTCAACCTGCGCTCCTTCACTCGTCGTAAGTTGACCCAGCTCGTGACCCTGTCCCAGTTCGATTGCCGGGCTAACTCGAGCTTTGCAAGGTGATTATGGTACCGGCGACGTCGAACTCGATCGATCCATGAAGAAGCGCCATCTCCACATGATTGCCATCGGTGGCTCTATCGGTGCTGGTTTCTTCGTCGGTTCTGGTGGCGCCCTCACCAAGGGAGGTCCCGGCTCTGTCTTCCTCTGCTTCTCTATCGCTGGTATCATGATCTTCAATGTCGTGCACGCTCTTGGTGAGCTTGCCGTCATGTACCCCGTCTCCGGTGGCTTCTACACGTACTCGACTCGATTCATTGACCCATCCTGGGGTTTCGCTATGGGTTACAACTACGTGAGATCGACCCAATGCCGTGTTTTGGTCAGGCCTCTGCTAACAGTCCTCGTCAGCTCTTCCAATGGGTCATTGTGCTGCCGCTTGAATTAACCGTCGTTTCTTTCACCGTCCAATACTGGAATAAAGACATCAACGAAGCTGTCTGGATCACTGTGTTCTGGCTGGTTCTCATCATCATCAACATTTTTGGTACTCTAGGTTACGCCGAAGAAGAGTTCTGGAGCTCTTGCTTCAAGCTCGCAGCCATTGTCATCTTCATGATCGTCGCCATTGTCCTCGTCTGCGGTGGTGGGCCTTCCAACGGCAAATTCGACACTTACCAGGGTGGTAAACTCTGGCAAGACCCTGGCGCCTTCCAGAATGGCTTCCGTGGCTTCTGCGGTGTCTTTGTCACTGCTGCCTTCTCTTTCTCTGGTACTGAGCTGGTCGGTCTGGCTGCTGCCGAAGCAAAGAACCCTGCCAAGGCCCTCCCCGGCGCCATCAAGCAGGTCTTTTGGCGTATCACTCTGTAAGTCTATCAGGGTTTCAGTTCTGCTCATTTGTGGCCAACATGCTCATTTCTACCAGCTTCTACATCGTCGGCCTCACTCTCGTCGGCCTGCTCGTCAGCTCCACCGATGATCGTCTGCTTAACAGCGCCAACCCTTACAAGGATGGCACCTCTCCCTTCGTGCTTGCTGCTATCGATGCTGGGCTCAAGGGTTACGACTCCTTCATGAACGTTGTCATCTGCGTATCCGTCGTCTCCATTGGTGTCTCAGCTGTCTACGGTGGCTCTCGTACCCTGTCTGCCCTCGCTCACCAAGGCTATGCCCCCAATTGCTTCACCTATGTCGACAAGTCTGGCCGTCCCCTCATTTCGGTCCTGTTCAACCTCGCGTGGGGTGCGCTGGCATACATTGTTCTTGCATCCTCTGGTGGCCTCGTCTTCGACTGGCTCCTCGCTGTTTCTGCTCTCGCCGCGCTCTTCACCTGGGGCTCCATCTGTTTTGTAAGTCATGTCGACTCCGCCTCTCATTGTGCATAGAACTAACCAAATATCCAATAGGCTCACATCCGATTCCGAACTGCATGGGCCCGCCAGGGACGTACTCTGGAACAGATTCCATTCCACGCTTGCGGTGGCGTCTATGGCTCATGGCTCGGTCTCATTCTCTGCTTCCTCCTCTTGCTTGCCCAAGTCTTCGTCGCTATTTGCCCCCCGGGAGTAGAGGGCACAGGTACCGCCGAGGATTTCTTCAAGCAATGTCTTGCCATCCCTGTCGTTCTCCTCTTCTGGCTTGTCGGATACCTGTGGAAGCGCACTGGATGGCTCACCATCGACCAGATTGATCTCGACACCGGTCTCCGTGAGCACGACTGGGAGTCGATCAATGCCTACCGTGCTCAGGTTGCTGCTCGGCCCGCTTGGCGCCGCTGGCTGCACAGCTTCATGTAAACTGGACATGTACGTTCAGTTGACATTGCTGTTGTTGTTATCTGCACTGCGGAAATGGTCTATAATTTAGTTATCCCCTCTCCTGCGAGGCCTTCCTGTTCATACTCTATCAATACACTTACACCTCTCATTGGTACTTGACCTACCCATTCATCCGTAATGCACTCGCAGGATCTTGTGAATCCTTATTCGCGATTGGTGCCTCAATCAGGCATTCCGCCCTATCCAAGCGGGAATAATAGAACACAGAGTTTGTTGCATCACATAGGGGCCTTAATTACCAGTTCATTTCTCCAGATAGGTTCACACAGCTAGCAGAGATAAATGCCTAAATCCTAAACTATCTCGTTGGTTCTATCTCAAAGACAGAAACTTCGATAGAACTTCGACCGTAGAAACGACCAACACAAAGGTTCCTGGCTTGCATCAGATTAGCTGCCTTGCATGAAATAGTAGCATCAAGCTAGATACTGACAGCAAACCAACATGCTGAAAGAACCTATCTCATCTCTTTCAGCTGATGCCTAGAGCAATGGAGGCGAATGGTCTAAGATCAGTCATTTACGACAATACAAGCAATATTCGCATCACCTAGAAGCTTCATCCAAGCTCACGCCAGCCTCCCTAAGATTGAACAAAGCCTTCTACGCGCAAGAGGTCACCAGGGACTAACAGAAGCCTCCCATTGGCCCCATCACAGACAATCAAGCGCATCAAGGTTATTAATATCAATCTTGTTCTTTGGAAAGACAACATCACTATCTTGGCCGCATTCACGGCAATCATCAACGCTGCTACCAGTTGGATGCTGCATTTTCAGTCGACCCATCGTTGCATTTATAATGTCATCTATTTGCGAGCATGGCTCTGCAAGCATATTCCTTTCACTTTATACAAACAAAAGGACGGGAGCTTGAACGTAGCGAGATTCTGGTCTCTTGGGGCCATGCACTTTGTTACTCTTTTCTTGTAATCCGTACCGTGGGACTAGAAACGAATCGTGGTGTCTCGCCGACTGAAATGGCGTACGGGCTGCCCCCAGGTTTACTGTTTAACGACAACGATGCCCCCTTCTTAGAATAAGAAGCTGGATGGCGTACGTGGAAATCCAAGACGCTTGGAGAGACAAAGAAGTTGGCAATTCTGGAACTTGGTATCAGGATCAACACGGCTAGTGTTTCAAGACGGGTCCAACAAAGAAAGCCCTTATCGTCGGAGATCATGAATGAGTTGGTGAAGCTGGTGCGCGTGGGGATGGGATCAGGAAAACGAGGGCTTGAACACCTGTAACAATGGAGCTGGGCTAATTTAGACCAGGCGTGGCTATGTAGAGCAGCTATAGATGTGCCAATTATGCGAACTTGTTCGATTGTCCTGCACTCTCGCTTGATATTGCCGAGAACGGTTGCGGCCAAACCATTATCTGTGATTGTTGTAACACGTGAGGCTTCCACCTTGCCCTGGCAGAGGTCACACGTCAGTTATTGAGGCTCCAAACTGGCGCATTTGCCAAGCGTGACAAAGACATGGGGTTCACGGATGTTTCGGCATGCCCGCGTGGCTATGCGATACCGCCCCGCTGTAGCGATTTAAAACCCGTGTACTGTACCTAGCTGAGCTGCTGGACACAAAAAGAACGCACAGCCTGGACAGAAGCAACCGATGCAACTAACCCCGTAACCCCGGACCATGGGATTCGATGCCCTCTCCAAGCTAGCAGCTGCCGGCGAGGCCGCCTACCAGAACGTGTCGAGAAAATGGTAAGCCTCTGAGAAACAGCCGCGATCTCCAGTTGACGCTCACCGCAGTAAAGGGAGGACAGGAAGCAGCGCCAGGCCGCAGGAGAGGACGCGGTCAGAAGAGCACAAGAGATCCGCCAGCGAAACGAGTTTCTCGCTCTGGTAGCAGACAAAGTCACTGGCGAATCAGCTGTCGAGATGGCTCCCCTCAAGTATGATCCCAGCACATACCACAGAGCCGTTTTCCTTGTAACGACGCCCATCTCCTTTGGCAAGCTTGAGGTTTCTGAGCATAGCTACAAGCTCTTGGCCAGACACGTCGGAATGAGCCTCGATAGCGTGAGCCACTGGGCCGTTTGCGTCATCGACCGGGGGCTTGAAAGATGCTATTGCTACGACCTCATGAGCGATCGTCTGGAACTGAGCGCGCTTGGAAAGAACTACTTTCGCGTCGCTGTAATCACGACGGAATACATCGAGACATGGAGTTCTTGCTATTACATTGGTGAAACCACAAAGACCCACCAAGAGGTCCAAGAGCTGGGTAAGTCGTACGAAGGGTACCGCGTAGATGAAGCATCCTAACCAGCTTGAACAGGCCGTCAGCATATGTCTCTCAACCCCCGGTATCGTCTATTGTCTAATAACTGTCAACACTTGGTGGAAACGCTTGTCAGAGAGCTCTGCAACGGCAAAATGATCAGCCAAGCTAAATTAGAAGAAGAGCTGTCTCTCGCTTCACCCAAGATTGCACGCGATTTGATTGCGTCGCGGCTGAGATCGAAGCTGGACGTGGGAGGTGAAAGCGAAGACAGTCCCGCGGTAAAGGAGTATTTGGATGCATTCAAGCAGAATTGGGTGAATGAAAAGAAAGGTTAGGCACTAAAGTAATCAAAGGGTTTATCTTACTTGATCCTTCGCTCATGACACGAATGGATGGGTTACCAAAGTGCCGTGCTTCAAGCTTAATAGTTATTTCGGAGTCAAGGACGGGCTGAATAGACTTGGGAGATTCCCAGCGCTGAAACGTAGTTCTTCCACTGCCTCAAGAATGACCTCTCGGTCACCGGCAAAGCATGAACCACTCGAAGCAAATTCAGTGGCTTCGTCAATGAGGCCGTACAGATTTATGCCGTAAGTGGCATCTCGATACACTTGGATATTTCAAGGGAACCAATTTTCCTACAGCCGATCGAGACACCTGTCAAAAGCATGGCCAAGACTACACCGACACAGCACTCACGCTGTGGCAGCCCGTTGTTGAATGGTGCAAACGTATCCCAAGAAATTGCCAACGACAAAGCTGCCAAGGAAGCGTTAATGGAAACCAGTATTGGCCCGTAGTGCCGTGCAAGTCAGTTGACCACTTGAGTACTCTGGTTAATACGGTTACTAAATCAAGCGCGTATGTATGTCTTCAAAGAGGTCAAGCAAGAAATGAGGGACGAGGATACAAACATCTCCAACTGGGTTAAGGCATCATAAAAATCACCGGTGACCCAGGGTGATGGATTTCAGATCCTACTGCGTAAGCCCCTTTCGGATGTTTCACTGCGTCCATATTGTGGCATCTCCGTCTGGTTGATCTGATGATGACAAACGTCGAGGAACCCTTCCGAGACACCACCTTTGATGGCATCAACACGTGAACAGCTACATCCTATTCACTACTACTGACGGACAACAGATGCTCAATTTAACTTCCACAAAGGAAGATCAAAGGCTTGGTATTCTTGTTGGCATTTCCATGAAGACGCTTCGCTGTTTAAGTAGGGAGTCAGGGACTTGATAATTAGCACACCGAGCAGGCAGCATGGCACACCTTTATAGCTAGCTATATGAGACTCACTCTTACAAACAGTGCCCTCAATTGGGGCTTGTTCTTACCTAATATTGGCGTTTCGGAACTGTTCCATCTTGAAGCTAAACTCCTTGATACCCTGACCATAGTATGGCCACCTTCATGGGACGAGCTTTACGTAATGTTTCAGTTGCTCAGTTTCCTGACTCCGAGTCCAAGCTTAACAAAGGCCAAAGGCGCAGTATCTTATTTGCGCGAGCCAAACTTCATAGGATCGGTAATGTCGTGTAGGTAGGTTACCTCGTTTGCGAAGGAAGTCTAGTCAAGACAGATCGCCAGAATACTACATCCCCGAATGGAGACGGTCTTAGAGGAGACCATGGTGGCCTAGACTGGAGAGATGTTATGGGTGTGGAGGAATGTATATTACGTTGTCACGACATCACCATGTCTTTGTACTTCTCGAGAATAGTATTTATGTCTTTATGCGCTATATCTGTCATTTTCCTACAGAGCCTTGATCACCAACTTTTGTCCGGCTCTATCCTGAATTTGTAGAGACGGACGCTTATTCCACATCTCAGCCATCTCGCCCGGGCTTACTGTTTGACCAGAAACCCCAAATACACTAGATGCAAATACCACGGGCTTATTTGTCTCTTCTTCCGTCTGTCCTAGTCCACTTGATGTCTTATACCCTACTCGATATCTCATGGAAGGGATGAAACTCCTCTGCGTAATTAGATTGGTGTTCGGGTCAGCTTCGATTATGAACCCTTCGCTTTCTATCGCCTCTTCGTTCACGTTGAAGGGTTCTCCCTCAAACGCCATATCAGGCGTTAGATGCACGATGCCACTAGCTCCGGCTCGCGACTTCATCAATATGCCAGAGGGCATAGTATGACAGCCGTCGGAGAAGGACTCGCTTTTCGCTTCCATTTCCCGGGGAATGTGGTAACCTGCTTCTGAATACGAAGCCATGGCGAATGATGCATCGACTAGTTCAAGGCCTTGGAACCCAGGGAAGTTTCGCAAACTGCCCAGGTCCCTCAGCTCGTGTAAGCGAATATGCCAACCTGGAAAATATGGGGCGAGCGGAATGAGGGTTGTCTCGATCTCGAAATTGACATGCTTGAATGGTTTCCACACACTCGACATTCGTGGTACTTCGTGACACACCCCCCCTGTACTGATGACCGCAGTTTCGATTCGAACATTGAAAGGTTGGCAGCGTACTTTCCAGGTCTCTCCGTCGTCCAGGCTCAGAGTTAACGTGCTGTCTGGAGCTAGCTGATGAAGCTCAGGGCCAGTGGGCACACTGAACCCAAACGCAGAAGAGTAAGCAAATTTGCCATACTTGGCTTCTCTAGCCTTGAACTTCTTTGTAGTCATCTGTCCTGACGACAAAAGGAAGTGATGCTCCGGTGAACTGCTCACTATCTGCTGGGCAGGCCGGATAACCTGCACTGGACTGAGGCACTCAGTGTGCGGCTGTGTAGTGAGATATGATCTCTCCATCGGATGAAGCTCCTCATCGCAGGCCCAGAAGGGATGGCCATTAGGCAATCCGAGGACGATGAAACTCTTTAAGCACCAGTAAACGGACTGCCTCGAGTTATAGTCCTCAGACATGTACATATTGGGATATGTGTAGCCAATGTTCATGGTCCCGTCTGGGTTGAAGATCTCTGGTTGTTTCGACCACCACCTCAGGTGCCGTAAAAGCATCCCTTTGATTGCGCCCAAGCTGAGAAAGGGGGCGGGTGGATGGATGTCTGCCAGAGCAAAGGCCGCCCAGAAAGCCCCGCAAGCGAATCGGTAGATCATACTCCGACCATAGGGTATGGCGGCGCCTGGATATTGTTAGGGTCTTGGGTTCAGATAGTTCAAGGTGTTAAATACCGTTGATGTCGAAGTATCTCCAATACCTCGACGCAAACTCTGTTGCCTGGTGACGATATCTCGCAACCCTCTCTTCATCACCTTCTGCAAAACGTATATAAAGCAGCTGGGCGAATTGGATCGCAAAGCTGCCAGAATAATAGTCTGCTTGTTTCCTCTCATCTCCCCATCTTCCATCCGAGGACCAGCCTTCGCCTCGGTAGAACTCATCGAGTATTGCAAAATCCGCATCCATGATTTGCCTCGCTTCGCTTTTCGACTGGCCCAGAACTTTGAAGAGTGCTAGATTTACAAGGACACGGAACCATCGCCAATTGCTTTGGGGCATCTTGAAATAATTGATCTGCTGTAGCCACCTTGTAAGGTTGAGTTTCGAATCCGTGTCCAATGAGGATAGGATTGCTTCGGGAGCCGACAGCAGTGCGAATGCTATCGATTCCATCTCAACCATACGCTGGTCAAAAGACCCAAGGGACCCCCAATATTCAGAGTGGTCAGGGTCTACACCAGCTCGGAGGCCCTGAATCCAGGGATGTACACCAGAAACCCCACGGCTTGCGTCTCCGTCAACCATGGCCGAGATAACCCAGAGCGGACGGGCAAACCCCTCAAGTTGGGCGGCAACATCGTCGAATGCCGCAGCAGTAGAAGGATACAGCTTGACCCGAGCACCAGCTGGGGACTTATATCGCTCGAGAGGTTCTATAAGAGCAGTGGTAGCTCGAACAAGATCCGAGCGTTCCCGGAAGGGATTATCTGTGAAGCAAGCGAGTCCCGCCATTAGAAGGTATGCGAATAACAGAGTGAATAGCAACGAAAAGAGAGCCCCCAATCGCCGAGATGGGGGCTAAGAATATAGCAACAGAGCAAGGGTGAAGTTACTCGGAGCTCGGGCTAAAAGTTGCCGAGAAGTCGCGAGGACGAACGGACAACCTGGGGTTCAAGAGTCGCCTTAAGTCCGAGGGAAAGGTTGCTCGGCAAACCAGACAAAGCTCGAGCCGAAAAGCTGTTGAAAAGGAATGCATCAAGACGATCCGAGCCGCCTAGTCTTTTATTACTAGGCAATAGCGAAGGCGATCAGGAACCAGACGCTTCATTAATCACACTATCAGAAGCGGGGTGTCGGCCTTTCGGGGTAATTCACGCGGACGACGGATAAAGGAACCCGGGATAAGTCCAAGACCTTCTCCCCTCGCATCCTGAATCTAATCATCCGAGACCTTGGATACGCCGAGCTTCGCTTATCCACACAAGCCCGATGGATAATGACGGACTCGAGACCTCCACTCAGCCAGAGGATTCCGGCGGAGTCTTCGATGCCAGTCTTGCATGCAACTGCTGTCGGAAGCGCAAACTTCGATGCTCCAGAGAGAACCCGACATGCGAGAACTGTCGTAAGACTGGTATGTCACGAACAGCTCCGCAACCTTGCCAGGGGGCAGGGGCTAACGTAGTCTTATCAAGGGAACGATTGCGTCTACGAGACCAAGCGTGCGAAGCCTGGGATGAAAGCTGGAGCCATAGAGAACCTGCACAGACGGCTTGGTGAGTGCCTCTGCCCCCTTTGAGTCTTGCTTCTCATCTCAAGGCTAACCCATGAAATCAGACGCTTTGGAGAGATCTGTTGAAGGGCAGCAGGCAGCTCTTGGTGAATTGCAATCAAAAACAAGTCCGAGCAACGATACAAGCCCACGCCAGGAACCAAGTTCAAAGGAGCATGGACTTCTTTTGTCCCTTGTGCAGGAGATATGCAACTTCAACAATCGCTCCCCGAAACGTGCGTTTGAAAAGGAAGATGTCGATTCCTCACGCAAACGTCCACGCAACGAAGTCGACCACAGTGATCACCAGACAGACCATCAGTTCATAGTGGCCGTCCCACCTTTGCCCGAAGACGCCATTATGGAGGCCGTTATCAGTGCATACTTCGTTCATGTTCACCCTTGGATCCCAATGATACATGAGACTCGCTTCCACAAACGCCTCCAGAATGCCGCCGGCAGAGATGATCTGCACTTGGTCCTACTGTCTATGATTCTTGTCGCATCGCGATACATCAAGGACAAAGACCTTGCCGCAGCTGCCATGAGGTATACTGGAGATCAGCAGAACCTCAGAGACTGGGTCGTTGCCAAAGCTACAAAAGCACTGTCAGTTGAGAACTTGCAGGCGCTGATCATGATTTGCTTCAAAGATGTAAGCAGCGGCTTATTTCTTTCTCTCGAGATTATATCCTAGAAGAGATACTAACCTTGACCAGATTGGCGATGGGGAAGCTTGCCAAGCATGGTCGCTCGTCGGCGCCCTAAGTCGCATCGTTGAGTACCTACAGTTGACGATTGAGGATAATCAAGAAGAGCGAACCTCCCTGTCTGAGCCTTACACGTGTTTGGCCCCATCAACCCATTGGACCGAAGCTGAAGAAAGAAGAAGAGTGTTCTGGTGTGTGTTCAACCTGGACCGCTTCTGCTCTGTTACCACTGCTTGGAACACCAGCCTTACGTCCGACGATGTCAACCGTCGCCTGCCGTGCGACGGTATAACCTGGAGAAAGGAAGATCCTGTTTCAACGCCTTATTTCGGAATCTGGGACAAGTCTGCGGCGCGTATCGGAAACCCCATCGCCTTTCTCCCCACGCATCCTGTGCCTCAGGTGGGCATGATGGATGAAGAAGGCCGGACACCTTCGGAAGCGGCAACATCTCCAGGAGTGACGGCGGCCACGGTTGACATGTCTACAGTCGGCGCCTTTGCCTACTGCATCGAGGCGACCGAGTCTTTGAGCCGGGTGACGAGCTACTTTCTTCAACAAAAGGTCAACACCAGAGATCAGAAAGACCTCAGCAGCTGGCTCACTCGCTTCAAGGAACTTGATGTCCGCCTGGTGCACTGGAAGATGCTGCTTCCCAGGAAATGGAAAGTCAACATTGCCCAACATTCATCCAGAATGGACCCAAATCTTACCTTGGCTCATGTGACACACAACGCCTCCATGATTCTTCTTCACCAGCCGATCGCGTTTCCTCCCTTGAACTGGCCGTTCAGGACCAGACTGCCGAGTCTCTGCAGCGTCGATACTTGCCAAGCGGCAGCGGTCGAGATTGCAACCATCACGGATCACTATCTCAAGACCTCTGATCATTCCAGCCCACTCACTAATCAGTTCGCGTTTTGTGTGTATGTTGCCGCGAGGGTTCTGCTTCTCTACTGGAGGCACTGCTCAACAGAAGCCCCCTCACCCGAATTCTGGCTATTGATACAGAGCCTGGACATAATGTCCAAACGTTGGGCCGGACTATCATACGAACTCGAACCCCGAGAGAATCTGGCGTCGAGATACTCTGCGACCCTTGTCCGATTGCATGCACAATGTGACGAGGACAGTTCATTCGTCATCAGGATACCTGCTTACACAACCGAGGTGAAGCACTCGGCAATGGCACCGCAGCACTCGCCAGACTTCCGCAGGCCCAGTCTTAGGTCGCAAGGGCAGGCATATCAGAACCCGGATGCAGATCGGTGGCTGCAAAATAAGATGCCAAAGGATCCAGGATCGTCATCACGAATTCCATTCACTGTTGTTGGCCCTCCTGCTCATCAAGAGACCGAATCACAATACGTGCCAGGGAACATGGCACCCAATGCTTATCCTCTGCAGGGCATGGCCAATACTCAGCAGGAGCTATACAGCGATAGTACAACTAGTGAGGATTTAGGTATGATATCGCAGATGTTATTTGACTCGCAGTTCGCAGACATGGACCGTATCATCAGTTTTGATGATGGCATATTTGGGACAGAACATGAAATTGGTAGCATGTAAATTATAGCCTGTAAACTTATTGATTCGTTTATTCAACATTACTAGCGAGACCCAAGACCTGAGTCAATCTTTGCAGTAGTCTTTCCATTACTTTGAGCCCGTGACATACGTGCCTCTCTCTACCGCACACGTCTAAATATTCGTGGAATTTCTACTTAGCCGTGTTGTGCAAACACTTCAAGGTTGCCCTTGGCTGTACCCAGTTGCACTGCCTGGAAGAGAACTCCGACAATAGTGTCTATGGCTTCCGGTTGCGGGAGACTACTGTTGCTACGGGTGTTCATTCACATACACAGAGAACAGAGCTCCGCTGTGAGACGGAAGTTAATGGAAGAGAACATAAAAATCTCATTTAATTGTTTCTCACTAGCAGTCTCTGGTGCGGACTAAAACGCCTTGGTGTAGAGGCTAATGAAGTTGTCAGAGACCTATGACCAATGCACTAAAACAGAAGCAACCCCTACTGTTAGGGAGCGATGATCATAGTGGGATATATGACCAAGGCTCCTAACACCGGGCCGACCTCCCCTCAGGCTGAAGACATTGGCCAAAGCCTGTAGTGCCTGTAGGCTGTAGTGGCCGACGCCTGAGACTGAAGCCTAATGACCGTCGGGGCTAAGCGCCGGGCTTAGTTATGACCTGTCAGAGACCCATGACTATTGCACTAAAATCGAAGTACCCCTGTTAGAGTGTGATGGTCATGGTGAGATACAAGGTCCAAGCGCGTCTTTCTCCCTGCCTAAAACCGTGCCAAGACATGACAAGGCAGATTAGCAGACCAGCTGGAAGTATCACCACGGAGCTCTAACAAAGATCTTGACTGAGGAACAGGTATGTGTATTACTACCAGATAGTATAGAGAGAGCGCTGTTCGTGCTAGTACAGCTGTGAAACATGCGCCAAGGCGGCAAGTACGCCGTTCTGCCCTGTCCATGCAAACAAAGCAATGTTTGATGAGCAACGGTAAGCCCAAATGCGCCATTGTATCAGTAGCCAATCTTTCGAGGAGAGAGACTCGGGAAAATCAACGACTCCACACCCATTAAGACCAAAGGGGGATGGCTTTCAACATGCCCCTGCAGCTTCATGTTCAGCTCCTGCTCCTTAGTTAGCCCTTGCCTTAGCGTTTCAGCCCTTCTTGCCGCCTCCTGAGAGCTGCAAAAGGTTCAAATACTGCCTCGCTGCTCCATGCCTGTTTCTCCTACCTGCTCACCATTTTTCCCTCTTCAAAGACTCCTCTTGAACCATACAACCGTGCATTATCACCATCCAAGATCACCTCCAGTACCGCTCCTGTCTTGAACCCTTCCCCAACATATCAAAATGCTTGCGTATTATCTTATTGCCGGTGCAGCTGCCGTCGCTGCTGCTCCTGGAGCAGTCGACAAGCGCGATACCGAGGAGTGCATGAAAGTCGCGACAAGCCTCCTCCCTGAACTCACCGACGTTCCTACCCCCGACCGCTCTCTCCAAAGCTTTCTTGCCGAGCAGACTCAGCTCGTCACCGTCACGGACCCTTGCCTGATCCCGGCTGTGACGGGCTCAATGGCTGACGAGTACACATCGTGGGCTTCGGAACTCTCGAGCTGGTACGACAACCGCCTCGACGATCTCTCCAGCCTGCGCGACGCCTGCAGTGATGTTCCTGAGGTATCTAGCGTGCTCGCGTCTCTCACGGCAGATGCCTCCATTTGCTCCGAAGTCAAATGGGCCTCAGAGACCGGTTCCTCCCAATCGAGCAAGGACGATAGCAAGGACGATAGCAAGGACGACAGCAAGGACGAGGATAACACGGACGAGGATAACGCTGCCAGCAGCGCACCCATCAAGGCCGGCATGGTCGCTGCTGTGGCTGCTATTGCTGGCATCTTTGTCGGTGCCTACTAAGCACGGCGCGAATGAAGGTCGGAATATTCTCCTGGGGAGGATGTAACAATTGGCGGTTTTCGATATCACTTGAATCACTTGAAATTGTAACCGGATAAGTCCTGAATGGTTTATTTAATGCACACGCGAAGACATTTGCAGCGTGTTTGCCCTTTATTACCCTGGGGATTCATATAGCAAGGGCTACAGCATCTCTCCGCCCCTAGACTTATAGCAAAGCCCCTTTACCAAGCGACAATAAGGATACTCGAGCAAGTTAGTGAATGATATTGCCTATTTGGCGGCTTCCATATGGGCTATTGCCTTAAAAGATGTCTTTTGCCAAGGTCGTTAGGTATCAACTTCAGCACTATTAGCATTTAGATATGCATAGTACGCATCGTGAACAGCCCTAACTCAAAGACTGCTATAAATTGTCTGATTATAATGATTGTCGGTGTAGAAAACTGTGGCCCCTTTGGGATCTTTACTGGACGAGATGCAGCCTCTTTATGTTCCTCGTGTTCCGCGGGTGGCCATTGGGGTCCCCGGTCCTAGTGCAAGGACATTTATGAGCTCTCTCTGTGTTAAAGGAACAGAGCGACAACGCATTATCACAAAACTTGACCCATCCTGTGGCAACGCCTTTATACAGCAAAACGTCCCTTTATAGCTATGAAAGCGGTTGATCTGTGCGAGCCAGGTCTATATGATGTTGTCTCGAAGGCTCACAGTTTTAACAGATCGTCTTTATACCTCTAGGAATAGGCCATATCCCACCGTCACAGGGAATAGGCCTTAGTCATGATCGGCTTTCTTCTATAGTCCTGTCATGTCTAAACTAACGTACCAACATAGAAGGACCCCTCGGTCGAACTCCAGACCTTGAGGCATGAGCTCGCTTTACAATCCTCATTCAACTTCGTCTTTAAAACATATATCTTCACCCTTTGCACCAGGTAAAACAGGCGGTCTCGGAATGGAGTTTGCAACCGCTCCCTGATGCCTTGAAAAAGGAAAGCATGCCGTAATGCGCAAGTATAAAGGTACTGCTCGATGAAATATGAGTGTATGTAAGTGTACTACGTCGTGATTTCCTTTCAAGTCCCGTGAATCTTCGCGTTAGCCACAATTTAGCTCATGTACTTTCTTAGATGTCAAGACTGAAGGCAGGCGTGCCCGCGATATCAATTTCCGTCAACTTGAGAACAGTGGGACGTTTGCAAGCCAATGATAGTACCGTCTCCATATTTGCTCATATCTTTAGCCTCGCAAGAAAGTCCTGCCAGCTTTGCCAAATTGCCGGATAATGGCTTCGTCATCGGCCAGGTTTGACAAGGCTGGCTGCCATTCGGGATTCGAAACCGACAGGAGTCGGAAGTTGCGTCCGACGATATCGCCATTCATAGGATTGTTAGGATTGGGGCGCATAATTACCTCTCACCTGATTTACGAGTCCGAAACCAAAGAACCTGGTAGAACAGGTGCGGGGAACCCCCCAGAAAAGGGAGATCGACGCCTTTATATCTTAGAGCAATCTGTTGCGCAGCAAGCGTAACAGGCTAAGTAGTTGAATCACAGGAAAGCCTCCCTTGACTACGCAGACAAGCATGATAACGATGGCTATACCCTGACAACGCTCGACAAAGGTACTGACCGGGCCCAACTTCCTAATCTGCCTCAGAGTAGTCACTAGAAATGATTCAACTATGCTATATAAGGGTTGCTATTATCCCTTCCAGGTAGCTCATGAGAAGCATAGAAGCCCATTCTTTCTTTAAACTTGAAGATGAAGCTTCATTTGTTCCTGGCTAGTTTACTCGTCGGCGGCTTGTCTCCTGTCTCGGGCGCTGTACTTCGCCCAAGACAAGCACCAGGCAAGGCCGAGGGTGTCACCACTATCAAAAGCCCTTCGGGGTCACAGATCCGATACAAAGAACCGGGAAAAGATGGCATCTGTGAAACAACCCCCGGAGTCAACTCATACAGCGGTTACATAGATATTGCGCCTGATACACACGTGTTTTTCTGGTTTTTTGAGTCGAGAAGAGATCCAGCAAACGATCCAGTAAGACCAAAGTGCAACTGCAATAAAGTGTCTTCTAGTTAACAGTGATCTAGGTTACTTTGTGGCTTAATGGTGGGCCGGGTTCGGACTCATTGATCGGCTTGTTCGAGGAAATCGGGCCTTGTGAAGTCGTAAAGAACATGAGTACGGTCCTCCGAGACTACTCTTGGACCGATATTTCCAACGTTCTTTTCTTGTCGCAGCCCGTGGGAACAGGTAAGCATTCAATATTGCAATCGTGCGATGCGGCTAGTGGACCTAACCATTCTAGGCTTCTCTTACAGCGAGGAGGAGGTGGGCTTTCTTGACCCTACATACCTCATTGTTGATGAAGAACCCGAGAGGTCGGAAGAGCAGGAGGGTCGTTGGGCGGTTGTTGACCCGACGAAAGAAGATAACAGCCGCTTGGCCGCAATCACCTGCTGGGAGGTTCTGCAAGGCTTTTATAGTGCCCTTCCTCAACTCAGCGATTCTGACATATCTTCGACAGAATTTCATCTATGGTATGGTCAGTTCCTTTGATTACGAAATGGGGAGATGCTGATGACAAAACTTAGGGCTGAATCTTTTGGTGGCCATTGGGGACCTGCCTTCTTCACCTACTTCAACGAACAGAATGAGCTGCTTGACGAAGACTCGGACAAAGGTCGCAAGCTCGAGATGAAAAGTCTTGGGATCGTCAACGGCATCGTAGAGCCGACTGTGCAAACACGTCATCTGCTTGAGTTTACTCGAGCTGAGCACAACGGCTATGGCGTTGACCTTGTCAACGACACGATTTATAACTATGGCAAGTGGAATCGTGATCGGCCGGGAGGTTGCCAAGACCAGCTCGATTACTGTGCTTCACTGGACCGGGAATCATTGGTCCGCCGCTCAGCTTGTTCTTCGGCCCAATTCATCTGCCAATCTGACGTCGAAGGGATGTTTTATACATTCAATCTTGAAGGCCGAGGCACCTATGATATTGTTTGTACATGTCCTCAAATTCCTGAACGTTAGCTTACATATTGCAGCGATTCCGTTCTGGAGAAGACGTTCCTCCAAACTACTGGCGCGTAAGCTGCCCCCTTTCATCTCACATTGGACGCAGCTGAACAGATTGCTAGCCTTGGTTGAACACTGCGCCGGTGCAAAATAGCTTGGGCGTGAACCTCAACTACACTTCGAGCAATCTTCTATACTCAGCTTTCACCCTGTCGGGCGATTTCGCCGTTGGTTATCTCCAAGATCTCGAAAAGCTACTAGAATCAGATGTCCAACTAGCTTTGGTCTATGGAGACGCCGATTACATTTGCAACTGGCCCGGCGGTGAAGCACTTTCACTTGCCGCAGAGTGGTCTGGCAAGGATGATTTCCAAGATGCTGGCTACACTAACTTAGTAGTCGATGGCGTCTCATATGGAGAGACCCGTCAATATGGCAAGCTTAGCTTCACCCGTGTGTGGAACGCCGGCCATGAGATACCATGTAAGCCACTGTTGGATCTTGATGCAACCAGTAATACCTCAGTGTGTACTAACTACCGAGACAGACTTTCAGCCTGCTGCGTCTTTCCAGATCTTCAACCGCACAACCAACCGCTTCGATATAGCTACTGGCGAAGTTGTAATTGACTCCAACAGTACACACAAGACGAATGGAACAGCCAAAACGACCCACACAACCACATTGCCTCCGTTGTCAGACGAGACTTCAAACTAAACATGGGGTGGCTAGTACAAGTTAAGGGAACAGAGGACCTGTCTTGCATGATTTACATGTAAAAAGAGGGCAGTCTCATCCGGTGTTTGCGTATCGGAAGTAACCGTACTTATCTATCTATTAGTCCAATATTTACTAGTCTATGTGCGTTTCCTCTATCAAAGAGGGTTTTGCTGTCACAATTTCAAAGAACACGGCGTCCAATATTTACATTTAGGGATTTAGCTGCCTGGTTAGCTCTGCAATTTCCTGCCTCAATCTATGCCTGACCCACGGTGTAGAAGCTGAAAGAGCGTTGCGGCCTCCATACTCACCCGGACCTGGAAAAATAACCTCCAAAGCACTTAAGTGAACAAGCTATTTCTTGATAACTACCGCACCTTTTTCCAACATAGCTCGCACCTCGGCGCCGGACCGTGGGCAGAATCTAATCTATCGATACAGCTACTGCTCTCTTACGTTTCAGACCTTTCCTAAGAAATGTATGAGTTAGCTACGAGATGCCTCGATAGTACGTCTTACTACAGTCTCTCATAAATGCAGAGAACAATAAGTTAGAGCAAGCCCAGCAAACCTCACAAGAATCCATTTATAATCAGCAGCTCTAAGCTTGAATAAGAGTGGTATTGTTCGGATCAGAGGTTGTATTGTATTGTATATAGGACTAAATAATTCATAGCACCTTGATATAACTCATCTTAGATCATATATGCGGGATAAATGACGTCCAGGCCACGGTTTCGTAAGCGGTTGGTGGCAATGACCTCAGGCCAACAATGTCCTCCACAAGAATATAGAGACGAAAAATGCAATAGAAAATGCACAAAATAGAGGTCACAGCCAAAAACAAAACCTGGACTCGCATGTACGGATCCTGGTCTGGCGAAATATTATGTGACCTGAAGAAGAAGCCCAAGGCACCGCTGCCTGCAGTAGGATGTAGTTCCAGGTCGTCTTCGACCGCAGCGCGCCTCACCGGACGGCCCCTTGGTCTCACTCTTGCCCACCAGCTTTGAAGGTCTTGGTGCAACTTGCGTACTGGATGTAAAGCAAGAGACTCTTCGAACAGGCTCGGCTGAAGGCCTTCCGCGGCCCTACTCAGTGGGACGAAGATCCACATCGACAGCTCCATCCAAAGAGCGCCAAGTGCACCATAAGCCATCATGTATATGCTGGCTGCACGCCAAAACTCCTTTTCTACTTGGCTTGGGAAGTCGAAGTTCCATGCCGTCAGGAAGACAGAGCTGAAGCAGAATATGAACACTACCCCGACCAATTCTAGGTCAAAGTCCATCCGCAAGAAAGCATCACTAGGGTTTCTGTCCCATGGAAGCTTCTTGACTGGACGTGAGAAAGGAGTAAACAAGACCTTGCGTGCTAGGTCATTGTAGTACTGCCAAGCAAGGTTCAAAGCAGTCTCATCTCTGCTGACAAAGTCTAGAGGCGTATGGTAAAATGGTTGTGTCGCTCGCGGCCCATTCTGGTTCAATGTCAGTTCAGTTTCCTTTTGCTTTGAGGTCGAACTCTTACATCTGACATGATCTTTCCCATCGTAACAGGCGTGTTGATGCGAATAGTCGCTGTGACGTCGGATGGCTTGTCTTTCCAACACCACGCCGTTCCAAACAGAATTATTACGAAGGAAACGGTCGTAAGTTCCATTGTGGTTACGCAGAGTCCCTGTATAGCGCGAGCGACAAAGTTTGCAAGGAACCAAGTGACTTGGAAGATGGTGACAAGCCTGTAAAATGAGATTGTTAACAGCCTGGTTCACTGTTTCTTATCTAAAGCCATGGATACTGACCTCGCAAACCCATCGGACTTATCCTTGTCGGCTAACTCCCAGATCTCCGTTTCAGGATACTCAATATACTCATTCCGTACTAAATAAAAGATCTGCTCGGCGTCGAGTGGTATGGGCTGTGAAAGATCGGGGGTTTTGAGTACGAATCCTCCCATATCGGCGAAAAAGCCATGAGTGATAGTCCATCGGTGATATCCTGCAGCATGAAACTTCTAAAGAAATTGTCAGCGTGGCAAGATAAGTGTATTATGATACGTGGAACCTCACCTTGACTGATCTTCTTGCCGAGGATCTTTGCCCAATAGCAAGCACTATGATGAATTCAGGCCCTAGAAGTCCCAAACAAGCAAGACCTAGCTTGTCACGAAAGGAGCCCCAAAAGCCGTCATCGGGGCCCGGAATATTTGGGTAGACCGAGCTCCAGCAGCAGAGAAAAGTGGTAATCAGGCAAGTGATAATTATATCATAGGTTCCTCGCCCGTCTGGTGAGGGTGTCCAGCCGACGAAATCTGTTTTGTTGAGTGACATACGACGAATAGTTCTCTTTCAAATGTAGAAATGATACATGTATATGAGTACAGGAAAAGAGGGCATTGAGGAAAGAAAATTATAGGTAAGCGGTAGAGCAAGGAACATCAGGGATATATGACTGCCGTGTGAAACGGTCCCTTAAAAGACACGTCATTAGTGCAGTTGCCAAGGAAGATACAGAGCGACCAGCACCAACCATTATATGTTCTTGTCTCAGGTCTGCAGGTTATAAATGTGCGTTGGGCCGATCATCTTCGTATCTGCCTGCAGCAGCACCTTACTTACACTATACTTACAGCAGATACAAACAGAGCCTTGTAGAGAATTTCGTGGTTTTCCCCAAGAAGTTCAGAGCATTTCAAAGACTTGAACAAGTTTGACTGATGAGAATTTGTTGAAATGGCCAGGATGTAGTCACCTGCAGGAGAATAGTCAGGGCGGCAAAAGCGCAGCGTTTATTGGCCATGTCGGGAACATCACAACGGGGGTGAGACAATCGGAGCTTTCTGATTGACGGTCCGGCCCGCCTTCCAAGCGCTGTTCTGCAGGGGTTAAAGGAAGAGCGGGCAGCTGAAACTCGAAAGCGAATGCTCTCTACGAGAAGCCAGGGGCGCTGTTATTGCGTCTTACTAGCGTATGATCAGTCTGGCCATTTTCATTTCAAACATTATTAACTATGGTACCCGAGAGATTCAATCATGGCATGTGGTCATTAGACATGGCATGTCTCTTTCCCTATCCTAAGGGCTCGGCATTTTATCGGTTCCTGAGTCGCCCCGGTAGCTTGCAGGAAAGAATGGTTGGGAAGGTGCGCAGCTTATCTCTTGCCCGGCTGCGTGGAATGCAACATGATATGGATAAAACCCTAGTCGAGAACGATACCTGACATGAAGGCTTGGCTGGATAAGGATCGCAAAGTTAGTTAAGGCAGTCGGATTAAGTGCTTTAACCCATATAGTGAGATTCCCAGCCTCGTTTACGGTACTATGCTCGGCGTGGCTGTCCAGTTCCTATAACAGTGGACAGGCTTTAATTACTTTTCGTAGGTGGTAGAGTCCGGTCGGGATTGTTTAACTAGTATTCTTTTATATTATTATAGAGCTACGATTTGTAAATTAACAGGAATAGACCATCCCATCCTGGTCAAGTTTAGATTAGGGGCTGTCAATATTGGCATGACTATCCCCACTATCTTCGCATTAGAACCAGTCAGTCGAGGATTACCGGCTTTCCTCGGCGCTCTATGGCAATCTGTTTGGCTGCTTGTCTTTGCATTCGTGGGAACGACTATCAAACCGAAAGAAAGACATACTATTTGATATTCTCATGATTGTTTCGGCTTGTATTTTATTGCATCGCTTGCCGTCACCTGGGGTCCTCCTGGTTAGGTCGTTATCAGAGAAACATTCCCTCTTCCGTACACGTGCTAGGCGGGGGTCTCTTGCAACTTCAAGCTTGGGAATTGTAAGTGTGCGGTTTCTAATCAAGAGGCAAGGCTAACGCCGAAGATAGTCCTCGTTGGCCTTCTTACCCCTTTCGCTAATGGCGGTATCTCGTACGCTTACGCCTACCTCTTTGCCGGAATGAACTTTTCAGCTCTCATTATGTGATGCTTTCCGTTCGAGTCACGTACTCTTAGCCTTCAGAACATTGACTCGACGTACACTCAACCGCTTGAAATCATGGGATAGTGCAAAGTGTACACCGCTAGATTACATTAACCGCAAAGAACGCGACGACGTCTACTTTCGCAACGTTGCTAATCGCAAGCCTTTTGAGAGGATTGACCCAAGTGAAAGTTATATTAAATAAGAAAGCAATCGTTTAATATGTTTAAACTTATATACAGCTGGCTATTGGAAATAATTTAGCTATACGTGGCCTTAGAGTATAGACATACTCTATATACTAAACCCTACATACTTGAATCAACCCAGTGATAAGAGCTATTCACTCTCCATGCCCTCACTATCTTCTTTATTACTAGTCTATGTGCGTTTCCTCTATCAAAGAGGGTTTTGCTGTCACAATATTGAAGAACATGGTTTCTTCTTACATCTTTGATATCATATCCCGTATTCAAGACAGCTGCCTCTTTAGTACATGCGGCCGACTTCCTCCCGTGACTATCCTCTTTAGTACATACGGCCGACTTCCTACCGTAGACCCTGATTATAGAGGCTCGAACTACACCTTCCGGTATTCCATGTAGGATCGGCAAGACTCTAGTTAGCCCGTTACATTCGGAAATTTCAAAAGATTTTCCACTTCTAGAATCAATTGAAAAATGTTTCCCCGCGCGTTTCTGGCAGATCGCCGCCTCGACGCCGGACATAGGTACATAAATGGAATAATGAGATTGTAAAGGATCGAATTGAGTAGCGTTGATAATGCCTATAAATACAGGTCGGATGTTACACCTTGATTATCCCATTCCGATTCCAGCTATATTATTAACCCTACAAGACACCAAACACCGTCATCACACAAGCACTACTGCTCCATCTACGAAAGCTCAACATGCGGTTTTCTGCCCTTACGGCCCTTGTGGCATACGCTTCTACTGCCTCAGGAGCTATAACATGGTCTCTGGCGAAATCATCGAACCCAACATCGGACCAATCCGACGCATACCGTCGAATTGAGGCGGCTATGAAACTTGCCGTGGCCCGGTACTCCCGCTATTCAGATGCTAGCAAGGTGATTCGGGTCTCTTATACTCCCGGGGTGCCCACTGCCGAGGCAAACTACAACGGGGACCTCCGGTTTGGCTCCGACCGGGCCTACATGGCAGAGCGTACGGCACTGCACGAAATTTCTCACACACTTGGTGTTGGGCAGACGGCTTCCTTCAACCAGCGATGCTCGGCTAACAACTGGCCGAGTGCGACACAACTGCTAAAGTCCTGGGACGGCCCGAATGCACGTATTAACTGCGGCGGCAGCCACATCTGGCCCTACGGCCTCAACTATGACACCGAGTGGAGCGAGGTGAACGCGAATCGTCATGTTCAGCTGATCGATGCCATGTTGGCAGACGGAATGTAGTGTGTCGCACGCCGCTTTTTGGGCAACGTCCCAGAGGAGAAAGGCAGCTTTCAACAACTACTCGACAGGGGATGCTGGATGCAGAGAGATGGAATCAGATTTGAGTGGAGTTGCACGCCAGACTGCAGCTATCTGGTAATAGTTTCTAAGATATAAAAAGCCATCTCGTTGACTCCCAACCGACCTTCTTCTGAATCCGGGCCCCAAATCCTTGTCCATAGTTCTCTGGCTTTCCGGCTGCTTCAGAAAACCCGCACCCCACCATGGTAGGGACTTTGAATGCAGCTGTACCTTCTTGAAGTGGTAAAATATCAAAGCCTACAAGCAGACAAGCCACGAGGCCGACGTTTTCTGCAAAGGCAAAATTCCGCCCAGGGCACAAGTGTCGGCCGCCACCAAAGGGAGTAAATGCCGACCGTTTCACCTTGTCCAAATCGCTGTTCTCTTTTCCATTCTTGTCGATGAACCTCTCAGCGTCAAATTCGTGCACGTCCTGGCCCCAGACACTCTCCATGGTGTGAAGGACTCCGGCGGGCATCTGCACATCCAAGCCTTTCTTTAGAAGGTACGAATTGCCCTTGCCGTCCGATACCGTGGTATCCTCCAGCACTCTGCGGTTAGCTACAGCTTGATTAGAGAGTCGAATGGCCTCGCGGTAGCAGCTGACTAGCAGCGGACACTTTTGGTCCAGCGTCGTGATATCGATAGTGACATGGCCGTCAGCCCCACGCTGTGCCACCGGTAAGACCTCACTACGTAAACGTAAGACGAGCTCTGGCCGGGTGAACACTTGCGCTATAAACCAAAAGAGAGTAGGGATAGTATTGGCCGTTGCAACGTGCAGCAAAGCAAGCTCGAAATGTCCGACCTCCGAATCTGGAATTCCATGCCGGCGAAGCACATTTGCTCGATTCTTGACGATCTGAGCGGCATCTTTGTGGTCATCCTTATTAGCGCCGTAGTACTTGCTAAGGGCAGCTTGTAATCTTGTCCGAGCATTGTGAGCCGTTCGTGCGGTGAGGGCCGGGAAAACGTTCAACAGCAACATAGACAATCCGCCTTCAAAGTCCCTGGTGATTGGTCAGCATTACATCGAGTATTAGTATAGTGACCGTGTTAGGATTTGTAGCATACCAAAGGTCCTTTATCAGGCTCGGGTTCTCTCTTATAGGATTCTCGGGCCCGTATAAAGCCTCCGTGGTGGCCAAGGTCATCAAGTCTCGTACCCAGAGGTAGAGGTTCGGAATATCTAGGGCCTTGCCACCGTCTCCAATGAGGCCTAGCTGCCCAGATACATAATTGAGAGCGTTTGCAGTCATTAGATGTAGGTTTGCTCCTGTCATTGCTGGGTGGATTGAAGCGAAGAATTCGGGGACAAGGCTGGTTTCTTTCACAATCTTGAACGCTTTATCCGATAGTAAGAGCTCTCTCTGGGCAAACTCAACCGCAAACGGCTCGAAAGATAGCCTCTTATTGCGATATGCGGACTGGATTATTGCGGGGTCCAATATGATGTATAGCTTCCCGCCTAGGATAGGCAGAGTGGCAAGCTGCCTACTTGTCGAATCGCTAGAATAGGACTATCAGTTATAGTCCCTGTTTGAACATACTTCCGTTGTGTTTCTTTTGTAGTCAGTCACCTTGCACTTACTAAAGAATCTTGAGGTAGCTTCCTTGATGCTTGAGTAAACCGATCATGTGGCCGATAATGGGAATGCTGGATGGAAGCACAGGAGGCTCACGGCTGTCTATATTCGGAGACAAGAGCTTATGCAGCAGTGCAGCCGAAAGGAGTATGCATAGAACCGTGAGATAAAGTGTCGTTGACTGCTTAAAGTCATCCCACAGAAAGGCTAGGAAGCCTCTAGACCCGGACGTTACATTTCCCTCCATCGCGGTTATTAGTGAGGTAGTAGAGAAGGGCCGGCGATGGGGCACTTTTGTACGGGCTTTGGAGGGCTAACAAAGAAAGAAAGAAAAGGAGAGATGCAAAGCGAGCAGCAGATTTAACCCCCAAAGGATTATATAGTAAGCGAAGAATTACCTTAATACACGCAATTATCCGAGGTCGAGCGAGTAAAGATTGCTGGAGGCTGCGAGGTAAGATTTTAGTGTAATCCTGCGCCCGTCTTTAAGCGATAGGATTAGAAATTGTAAGTTCTCATTGGCCGCGCTGCATATTTTGCCCTTGAATCCTTGGCTTGCTTACCTCGCCCTGTTACTTTGACCTGTCGTAATAGTTGTGAGCCCACCATCGGCTGCCCTATTTAGCCACCAAGTACTCTGTACGCCCTGGTAGCTTAGTAAAGAATAAGTTACGGATAAAGGATTGCAAAAACAAGGATAACGCCGATAAAGCAGGAAATCTAGCGCAGCCAAATCCTTTTTCTATCTTTCTTAAAAGAATAACGCTAATAGTTATAAAAAGATAAGCAGCTTATAGTGAGAAAGCATTAAGTAAGTGGGATATAGGAATCTATATAAACTATCGTAGATATCTTTACAGTAGGCTTCCAGCCAGTGTATACTAGGACTCTATCTAAACTACAAATCTATCGGGGAATCATTTGCTACAAACCGTAGCATCCTGCAAATCTTATACAACATAGGGAAAATTCTAGGGTCATTATATAGCGTGACATCTACTAACCCCTCTGTGGCTCTTGCAAACCATACTCTTGCTCTGCGACCCATCACATATAGGCTCGTGTGTTATCGAATGCCCGCTTGCACCAACTGACTCTCAGCTGCTGAGTTGTTTATAAACTTGGGCACGGAGTCCTGTGAGGCTTGTTAGCATGTCTAAGCCGAAAACAGTTGGGCCAACTTACACTAGCCATCAACCTGAAAACGGCATTCTGCGCGCTTTCCAGGAGGGATGTCACTTCTTTCAGGGTGTCCGCCACAGTGGAATCCAACGATTGTGCCTTGGTCATGCGCTGAGAAAGGCTTATTCGAAGTGAATGATTGATATTCACCTCGCGTGACGACCCGGGTGCGAGGAAGGTGTTGAAGACGATGTGTGATTGCGACAGAAGCTCGTTGGCACTGTCGGCGGAACCCTTGTCCCCCCGTTCGACTGACTCCAAGGTTGCTTTGGAGTCGGTAATAAACTCGCTGGCTTGCTCGTAAAATGCCAGGCTCTCTTCGCAAAACGTCTCTTTCAGGTTCTCTCGGAACAGAAGGCGGAGAGTAGGTTCCGCCAGGATTTTATCCAGCTTGTGTCTATTGCTTTCTGCAACGCCGCCCTTTGAAGACGACGAATCGGTCCTGCCCTGAGATGAGCATCGGCTTGAAGAGTTACTCTCCACCAAATCTTGGCCACGCTGTGAAAGTGCATAAATGGCGATTGGCGTAGGCTGGAACAGCTTGCATGCCGCGAACTGGTTCATATAAGCCATGTCAGTTGTGACGGGCTCGATGAGATTGTAATGCACAAAGTGCGACGCGAAGTGGACCATCTCTCGCATATCGGCACACGTCGTGTTCTCTCGTAGCCAGTCGGAAATGGATTGACCAGTGAATGTATCCTGATACACACGGCCGTTCACCTTGCGCTCTGGAGTTAGTCTAATGCCAGATACGCTGTCCGGCCTTGTCAACGCCAGAGGCCCCTTCTTTCCCCGTCCATCGATCCCTATGAGTCGGCAGAAGACGAAATCGATGGTGGCGCGGTCGACATGGGGCTTGTCTGTTCTCACGTCTCTCTCCAGATATAGAAGAGGCGCCGTTATCAAGCACTGTAGATCGTGCAACTCCTCCAGGTACATGCGGTTCCTCTCGCAAAACCAGTCAAATATCGTCGTTCCCTTGGACGTCGGCCGCCATACGCCGCCTCGTTGCTGGAAGATCTGGTCCTTCTTCCCATCTCCCGACTCGATAAACCGCGCATCGACGAATCGCTGACAGAGAGATTGTGCCATGTTCTTGTTCATGGAGAACGTCGTCGTGGACGTAGAGATGACGGTGCCGGCAGGATTTTCGGGATCGGGCATGCGATTTGATTGGGTAAGTTTAAGGTTGCCAAGGTGGTGGATGGCGTGTTCGGAAAGAAAAGTGTGTTCTACTTTGGTGAAGCGAACGCGATGCGGCTCAAGAGGCAAGAGGCTGGCGATAAGGGCGGAAAATAGATCCTGGAGGTCCTATACTGCTGTATCAGCAACACGGAATATAGTGAAACATCATTGGCCAGGTCAGACAGAGGAAGTATGTATTTTGTGTAATATACCTTGGAATTTGGTCCATCGTCGCTCGCCTTGCACAGCAAGCGGGATGACGACTGCGTGACAGTGGTCTTGGACATGATGATAGAACTGTATGTTGACAAGGGCTGTGTCCAAGACGAATCAAGTGCCGTGTTTGAGCGACAGTTTCCCAGCTCCAAGGGACGCACTTGCTTTTTGCACGGCAGACCCGGGTCTAATAAAGAATGGATAGGGGTCCTTCATTACTCGTGCACCTGCTGCACGATGCCTCTTTCAGCGTTTGAGATCATTTTGTCCCCAGGTAGCCATGGGGCAACGAGATGCTCATGTGGGAAAGCGGAGAACCACATGGCAAGCTGCGTCCTATGAACCCGGCTAGGTCCGAACATAGCTTGGAAGGGGCTAGGGATACACGTGCGAGGGCCGGCTAACGTTAACCATCCATGGCAAATTAGCAAAAGTTTTCAACGTGGATAATGTTCCATTAGCCCGAAGAGCAGCGACCAACGGGACTTCGACGCCAAGGCGTCATCCACCCGGTCCCATCCCTCCGATCGCCTGGGAACCCAGCTAGAATCACCAACATTCTAGCCTCAATCTTCAGAGATTACCCGGTTCACTATCGCAGATGAGAAACACGAGGACTAGTCCTCTCTAATCTACCGAGGTAAAGGGGTCAACGTCCCAGACCAGGAGGAAGGGACGGTCTCATCAATTAGCGTCTGCTTTTAATGATCGGTACGGCTCCGTGGCCCACTTATAGATTACTACTGCGGCTCCGCTATGAAACCAGACTTGCCAAGCCGCGAAGCGCCGCTGCCTGCCAATCAGGTAGTATAGAATCATGAGATCAATCCAGAATCTGCTCAAGAGCCGCATGACAGCAATATAACCCACGAGTCAACCTCAGGATTAGACAAGGCTGGCTAGTGGTGCGACCTCACCCCAAGATTCGTCGATTCGTCCCACAATCGATTCAGAGGCCCTGATCCCGCGGGGCTCGTACAAAAACCTCACTATCTAGACCCATATGGGCAATCGGGTGGAAACCTCACTATCTAGACCCATATGGGCAATCGGGTGGGGAAGTCGCTTCAATGATCCCTGTCTCCCGAAAAGCATCGGGTCCGACCATATAACGCTGCTTTGCATGCCGCCTATCGTGGTATTCAGGCACTTTCCGCGCGTAGTCCTTCCTCTTGACCGTAAGTTCTAGGCTAGACTAACAACAAAACCCACTCCATTCACATGATTATAACCCTCGTCGCCGCTGTTACTATGCTTGAGTCCTAAGATGCAAAGGCCGAAAGTTTATCCTTGAGGCAATTTAGCACCCTCAGCAGTATTTCTTCTTCGCCACACCAGAGGCTGCTGCTGAAAGGACAATCTCTTATGTCTGAAAATGAAGGGCATGTAAATACCGCAACAAGCTGGCGCTTGATCTCATACTCGATAACCACGTACGAGCTGCATAACGTGTCTAGCTAAAGCTGTTACGTGATAAGGTGCGCTACCATGGAATTAACAGTAAAATCGAATAAATACACGAAGTTATTCGAGAATGAGTAAAGTACTAGGGATAACCCAGTATGTTTCGGAGTCGCCTCTTTCAGACGCACGTCATAGCTAAATAAGTATATAGATCGTACTATAAACACATTATTAAGTTATAAATATTATCATATTGCATATTTAATTACCTATTCTAATCTATATATTCGCACATATATGTCAGTGATTCATCACAAAGTGATCTATCGAGAATGCGAGAGTGGTTCTGTTAACTTTTTCCATTACCCTAAGGCCCCACCTGTAAATGCTCAACAGTGACACTCACGATAACAAAGCACGATTAATTCCAGTGGCTATTAAGATTTAACTATAAAGTCTAGTATATATTACTATTATATCATAGACTTGCGTCTTAAATTTGTTTGTCCTTTTCATTTAATGAGACAATTCTAGTACCGTCTTTTTGCTGAAGACACCGCCGGTCTTTGTTATAAAAAGGTGAGAATATAAAACAGCCAGACGCTACATGTCTTGTATAATTTATGTCAATTTACACACGGTCACGTACAGTTGCTTGTTCCAACCGATAATCAATATGAGAGTAAAAGATATAAACCTAAAGCTTGCTTATGTCGTACCGCCTACCAACCGCGGTTTCTCTTCAGCTCATACCACCAGTTACGGAACATCCAGCCATCAAAATCAGTAATGCTGCTAGAACTGCCAGCCAGCATGATGAAGTTGCTTACACCAGAAGGAACCCAGTCTAAGATGAAGTCAGTAATCGAGCTACGTGAGTCTGAGATCGGGTACAAACCGTAGAAATCATCCAAGCCGAAAGTATGCCCCATCTCATGAAGCAAGATATGGATGTTTGAGAGGTTAATGCTGCCCATGAAATACTCTCGCCCAATCCTCTGACCCCAATCACCACCAGCACCACCGCCAAAGCCATCCGTAAGCCACAAGGATTGATCATAGTGACGAGATGCACCGCCGGGACACTGACTATAGTCCCCGTTCTGATGAAAGAAACGTCCACAAGCCGGAGCGCATTGCGGCGCACCCTCGCCGTCTCTGTCAGTATAAACGTCAATGCCTGACGTTGATCCCTGGAGCAAAGATCGATCGCGAACAGCCCAGCCCACAACATTGACCTTGATGTTGGAATACGGAAAGTTATCATAGCCGTAAACCCACTGGAACCATTTTTGATACTGCTGGTTATAAACAGTAGCGATCTGATTGCGCTGGGCTTGGGTGACCGGTGTGCTGGACTCCCATCGGACACAAACATTGATGGATCTGGTATATCAGTTAACCAGTTATACACAACTAGAATCAGCTGTGAAGTAGGAAGAGAAATACCCTGAGGTAGCTCTGATCTGATCCCAACCGTAGTTACGGAAACCAAAGAGACCATTGGAATAGGTGGCTTTGCAGTGGTCCCATACTTGTTTGAGCGGCGTTACTAAGTTTGACGGCGGATTCCAACCGGACTGTCGTTTCCCGGGTCGGTTCCAATGCTGAGTGTCGCGAGTCTCTTGAGGCTTGGTCTCTTGAGATGCCCAGACAGAAGCGTCGCCGTCTTGGCTTTCAGACAAGTCAAGGCCATTGGCGGCTGACGCAAAGGCTACAATGGCCGGGAAAAGGACTGTCAAACGCATTGGGAATGAAGTAGCCAGGTAGAGAGTAATGGGAGATGAAATGATCCTGGGAGTTGTTGGATATAGTCAAACGGTTATTGTCCATGCCGGACGCCGGTTTTTATATTCAAGCAAGTCGCCCGAGAAACAGGAGCTCTAGCTAACATACATCAATTACCAAGAGCTAAGTATTACTGTAAAGAGCCTTTCACCGGACCTGTACGGTCCGGAAACCGTTCTGGGAATAAGCATCAATGGCATACAAGTCGCGCCAATTGGGAAGCAATGGGTAGCAAGAAAATAACGGAATAATCGGGTGGGCGCCTCTGCTGAAAAAGTCCGGTGTAATCTTGACACCCGATAAGCAGGTAACTAATACAGACAACGAGATATATACCTTCCTAAACGAAGGCTGATACTACTACACCTCTTTGGTCTAGGTTACACGATGTGACACTATATTACGGGAGGAGTGTTGTTCCATTGCAGGGTTTTACTTAGTACAGGCGGCTATTTGTGGGATAATAAAAGTATTGATATAATGCAACACAAGACTACTACACAGCTTCAATAACCGATTTAACCATATTCTAAAAGCGGTGTCTCTTCCGGGTCTGCCTCCAGTAGTCCTTATCCGATAGAATGCTATCATGTGTTCTACTAGCCTGTCCAAGAAGAAGTCAGCCTGGTCTCAGCCTGGATTTAATTTGGAAGCCCTGCTATAGTCTCACCGGCCGTAGCTCTTGGTGAGTCGTTTTTGTGTTTTTATGCCAGGCATCTGAAGCTTAGGGATCGATCTCAAGAGAGGTATCGTAAGTAGGGCATGACAGTAGCCCATCTTGACCTAATATACCTTATTCATTCGATGGTGAAAGAGAGAGATCGCCAAGATACATTAACCCCGGAAAGGAAGCAGGAAAATTGGGATCATGAGAGGATTTACGTCGAGGTTTGGTTGTGGGCGTGACTAGGGCGCAAAGCCAAAGTCGATTCAAGGCGTGAGTGGTCATGTCATTAAAGAACCTCCCACGACAAAGAGTACCAACCAAACAATCCATAATTTATGCAATCAGACTAATAGAGATGTTTCACCAGGAACTCAAAGTACCGGGAAAGGCTGCAAGTATGATAAATATGGGCTTAATCCTGTCAAGAGAAGTTGGGGGATAGTTAATACCTATGATAGACGATGACTCTATCCCTATTGCAACTGTGTTCATATTGGATAGTGGAATCAAACATTTCAAAAGAAACTATGTTCTTTGCTATCGTACTAGCAAATCCCCCTTTGACAGAGGAAACGCATCTCATATAATATCTCTAGTGTAAGTGGAACGGAGAAGATCAGAAACTATTTAAAGAAGGGTATAAAAACCAGCGGAGCCTCCGTTCGTTTATATCGTCGTAGCTCAACGAAGAGCAACCTGCATGGGACTACCTCCTAAATCAGGTTGTCATTTGCAACCACCCGTTTGGATCACCATTGTAGAACTTTTAAACTCAAGTGTGGCTCGTGTCTATCTCCCAGCCAAGCCTCTGGTATGATCAAGGAAGGCCGAGGACAAGGCTCAATAGATCCGACCCAAATCTTGAAAGAGTGACTACAACAAACCCTTCTGTGAGCCGCTTGTCGAGAATGAAGAGACGGTGCGAATTCTCAGAATCCTCACCTGGAATTAATAGGTTATCAAAGAACCAATGGTTTTTACCTCATGTTGTGAATCCGTTTTGATCCGGGTCTTTTGCATTTAAGACAAACGGCATCAGACAAGGTGTACCCAAGACTACAGAGGGAACTCTCACACTATTTCCAAATGGATTAAATGCTT
This sequence comes from Fusarium zealandicum, assembly GCA_013266195.1. Lineage (NCBI taxonomy): Eukaryota > Fungi > Ascomycota > Sordariomycetes > Hypocreales > Nectriaceae > Fusarium > Fusarium zealandicum. The sequence continues at coordinate 2,008 of JABEYC010000040.1, read as the reverse complement.
TCTAGATGATTATTGGAACTGGCATTCGATATGCTATCCACCACACGGAAGATTACAATTTACAAACTCTACTGGACTCGGCATTGTGTACTTGATGAGACGGCGTTACCTCTATGGCACGACAGAGCAGAGAAACATCATGAGCATGTGGTACCAGCTTATTGAGGCACCGAAAGTTAGAACATAGCATAATGACTTCATTATTTCAAGCTTTGGCTTACAAAATATCTTCAAGCCTCGGAAATTCTCCCTTCTCCAGCGCATCCATCCATCTTCCGATCGCCTTGAGAGGAAAGCCGGTGGCACACCGCTCAGCAGCCCCCAAAAAGTCATCTTTCAGCGCACCATCTGCGACTTCCACGTCCCATGCAGGCCTCAGCTCGCGCATATGCCTCGTGTATACCCCCCTCAGCCGTGTCTGCTCATACTCCATCAGGTTGATCCAGTACAGCTGGTTCTTCCCCTCGTTATCCTGGACATGCCTGTCATCCCCCATCATCTTGCGAATTTCCTCTGCCTCTTCTGGAGTCTCGTTGCCGTAATCATCACGGACTGGCTCTCCCACTCGCTCTCGTCCAGTCAGAAACTGAGGCATCCCTGTGGCATACCAGTAGGGCATTGCTGAGACAAACTCCCAGTCCAATACCGCCGTAATAGCGCCCTTTTCGTCTACCAGGATATTCATCAAGGAAAGATCGTCGTGCCAAGGTACAGTACGCTCAGGTAGGTCCTTGCTTGGGGGGAAAGTGGTGCGCACAAGCTTCAACAGCCTCTTCGCAACGCCAAGGTGATACTCAATATCCTCTCTGTCTTCATCATCTTCGGGCGTCTCCAGTGCTTCCAGCTGCTCTTGAACGATGATTTGGATAAAGGACTCCAGCCACTCACGGCTAGAGTCAAAAGGCCCTCGGGGAATGGCATAGTTGAAGTGGCAGCCTTCAAAGAAGTGTCTTGACACAAGCTGTCCTGGCGCCAATGAACAGCTCGCTTCGACATTGCCACCTCCCGTAGAAGTGCGAACCAGAGTCCCAATTCCTCGTAGATGGGACCTCTCCCCGGCTGCCTTTAGAATTTGCTCTTGAAAGCAGGCCACCTGCTTCACCAAGGCCTCCTTGGCCGTCATTGACATCCTGCGCCACAATGAATAGGCCGAAGTTCCGGGCATCAAGGGCATCAAGATCCACTCGAAACCAATCTCATTATCGGAAGATGCATCAAAGGCAATAATATGAGGGACGGGGATGCTAGTAAATTGACGTATCCACTGCAGAGTGGCAACCTCTCCCATGGTCTTGTTGTGAGGGTCGACAGGGAGAGAGACTCGCATCAAGAGCTTTTGCTGAGTGAGCGGTACCTCTACAAGGTACAGTTTGTTGAAGGCTCCAGCGGTGTAGAATTCGACGGTGCAGTCCTTTTCAGATTCGAGCTTCAAGGTGCGGAGGCAGACAACCTTGATTGCTTCCAGTCGAGGTTCGGTTTTCCATCGCGGCTTTGAGCCGAATGTGCCGTCTTCCCACGAAAGACCTTCTCGGGTTGGTCTAGTCATCTTTTGAGGTATGAAAAAAATAAGAAAGCGCGGCAGAAGAAAGAAAGAGGCAAGAGAGCAGAAGGTGTATAAAATTAAGGCCGGTGCGAGATGTGCGAGCTTGTGTTGAGAAGATGGTTTTGCATTTTTTCCCCGCCTGCCACAGACTTTGCCGAGATATGCCCGCCCGTGGCTGCCTGTCAGTGCCTGGCGTTATCTCTTGTCAGTCTACCAAATACTGTCAATCTTTCTCTATCCCAACCTAGCCAAGCATTATATCGCTAGAAGTTCTGTAGTATTTGGCGAGGGGGCTCAGGTCATCAATCTTGATAATAAACTCGCGGCGGTAGACCTTAGCGAGGTCATTCTTGTCAGTATCGGCGTTACTAATAACGGTTCTAGTTAGCAATAGATTCATAGTATATTTATAACTAGAAGGAAGAAAAGAAGAAAGTCTCTTAGGGTTATATAGTAGTTTTTATA